>JAXCLQ010070743.1:0-13756 GCA_035584115.1 Cedrela odorata
AATGTATAGCCATGTAACAAAGTTTATTGCACGGTGTAAGAATATCATGGTATACTCGTCCAGATTTTCTCCTCAAGTAATTATATAACTAGTAATGCTATAAATATAAACTCTTATATAAATTCAAACTAATATGGTACCGTTGTATCACCACTATATATCTTACATTTTTACACATGTTATAAATTATATGAAACATGTGACAATAATATAATTTTATCAAATTTGTATATATAAAAATAGTCAGGTGACAAAAATATAATTTTATGACGTTCGTTTATATAAAGAGAGTTTGTATGTACAAAAATTTGTATCTCTATATTATTGTTGTACAACAATCTAACTGTCCTACATGTGAATTAGCCTTTACACTTTTTGTAAAAAAAGTGTGGGATATGCTTACTCAACTAATTATGTGACAATCTAATTGTCTTAAGAGGCAGATGCTACAAGATTAAGAATGAAAACTTGGGTAAAAGTTTGTTTGGATTATTCTTTTCACGTTTTGCAAGAAAGTGCGAGTGCTGTCGGAATGTCTAATTTTCCTACATGGAAAGTGCTACAAGACCGCTTCTCAGGACAAAGCTGTATAAAAATACAGAACTGACGCAACTTAAGTTCCAAGCTTCAAGTGTTTTAACGAATGGACAAATGGAAAACCACCACCAGCAGCAAGCCAGTAACGTTACCGTCGTATTTCAGCAATCATGGGGCAGCGGCAGCAACCGCAACACGGCCATCAGTGTGGACGGAAACAGCAGCAGCAAAACTTTAGTCATGATTCTGATCAGAACCCAAATCAGGTTATTTTTTTGTACAGTGGATCAATTCAACGGCTGAGATTCTTTCATGTAGTTAATTTTTTTGTTTGATTGTTATGATGATGATGATCAGAAATGCTATAAATATAAACTTAGCCTACGTCCACTTTCTCGGATACAGATCATCAACACCGAAGTTCTATTATCTCTTTATTTCGTTGAGTCAAATGAAACCCATTATAACTCCTTCTAAGGTGAAGGGCAACCGTACACTTGCTTTTATACGGGTGAAGAGTAACTCATAACAATCTTCTTTACTTCAGGTGAAGATATATCCAATACAATTTGAGAAATGCGATTCTGTTTTTAAATCTCACACTAGAGTAGATATATCAATATACTCTTACAAAGAAAAATTCTCTCATAATAAGAATTGAAAGTTTTACAGTAATGAGAGAAAGTGTCAATGTAGAGAATGTTATTGAGAATGTCTTTTTGATTTTTCACAATAATGCACTGTATTCTCTTTTTCTATTTATATTTATTCTCTTTGTGAAGACCCTTGTGTCCAACAGTTTAATTTGGCGCATTTAATATCCGTCATAAATGCTGCAGATGTTACCATTTAGCTTTAAATTGAAAGAAGTATTGATCCCTTTTTGAATGTATCAATCTGTTTGGGCGATATTTTGAATCTAGGTTCTGAGTATCAATCTGATTACTTTTATGTATTGATTTATTTACTTTTATGTATCGATCTAGTTCACTTCGTAATTAATTTCTAACTCTTTGGAATCTCAATGTATCAATCTTCCACTTTGAGGTATCGATCTGGTTTGCTCTATAATTATTTTATAACTCTCTGAACAGAACTTGTTTCAACCTCTTCTGACTCAGGTATCGATCTGATCTGCTCCGTAATTATTTTGTAACTTTTTGGACATGACTTGTATTGATCTTTTCTAGCTTATGTATCGATCTGGTTACCACATATCAATCTCATTTCCTTAGGTATCGATATATCCATCTTAAGGATTTCAACTGAAGCTTTTGCCTTAGCATATATTTATCTCTTCACTTCCTGGTATTGATCCGTTCAATACATATGTCAATCTGTTGCTTTAATGTATCAATTCTATTTAACTTTAAAAGAGCTTTTCATGGAAATTTGTTAATGATTTCTTACTAAAATAATTATGCACATATTATCTGATTCTCAACAGGTTTTATTTAATTTTATCATCATATATTTGCTTGATATTTACAATATACTTAGTCATCATCGAAAATATATAAAATATATTATGATGTCATTAATTTCATATTAAATTGTCAACATGATATCATCAGAGATTACCACAAGACGTTTGAAAATAGTTACTCGAGAATACTATTACTTCAGGGTAGATAATAAGCTGATCTTTGGGAACCGTGTCCCCTATACTTGGGTTTCTAGACGTTAGAAAATAGGTACCTAAGAACCTCTTTTACTTTTGTACGTCATGAGACCATACTCAAAGTTTACTCGAGTTGAGGATACTATTACCTTAGGGTAGATGATAAGCTCACGTCCAGGAACTATGTCGCTCATACTTGGGTTTCGGGAGGAGATTACCTCTAAACATTTGGAAATAGTCATCCGAGAATCTCTTTTACTCTTGTACGTCCCGAGACCATACTTAGGGCTTATTCGAGCTGAGAATATTATTACCTCAAGGTTGATGATAAGTTGACGTCTGGGAATCGTGTCACCTATACTTAGGTTTTGGGAGGAGATTACCCCGAAACATTTGGAAATAGTCACCCAAGAACCTCTTTTACTCTTGTACGTTCTGAGAGCGTACTCAGAGTTTATTCGAGTTGAGGATACTATTACTTCGAGATAGATAATAAGCTGACGTCTGAAAATCGTGTTGCTCATACTTAAGTTTCGAGAGGAGATTACCTCGAGATATTTTCTAATCTTGAGCTTGGATTTATCTATAGGCTAACTTCATAAGTGAATAATAATAATAAAAAAATAACTTTATTGGCTTTTGTTGAAAAGTTTGTTACAAATCTTTAATGTTTCTAAGGGTAATACAACTTTAAGAGTTCAGTATTCCATGACTTTCAAACCTTATTTTCTGAGAGGGATTTTAGCTTATAGACTCTGGGTCTGAGAACTTGAATTATTTTATAGAGTCCTTCCTAGTTTGCCCCCAGAACGCCTTCTTTTGGTATCTTGGTGTTCAAGGTTACTTGTTTCAGGACCAAATCCCCTATTTGAAAATATCAGTGTCTGACATGTTTGTTGTAATACCTTGCAACCCTTTGTTGGTAGGTTGCGACTTTTATCATCGCTCAATCTCTTTTTTCTTCCCGTAAGTCTAACTCTAAATGTAAGTTCTGATCATTGGATATTTCGTCATAGTTGTTGACTTGAAAAGTTGGTATGTTGACCTTGATAGAAATCATCGCTTCACACTCGAACATTAGACTATAGAGAGTTTCGCCTATAACTACTTTTAGAGTGATTCAATATACCTAAAAAACCTCAAAAAGTTTATTAATCCATGCATCTTTATACTCCTTGAGCTTCTTTTTGAGAGCCTTTTTGATGATTTTATTGGCAGCTTTCACTTGTCTATTAGCTTTTGGGTGAGCTGGTGTTGTGAATCTGAAGTCAATTGAAAAATCCGAACAGAATTCTCTGAAGTTCGCATTGTCAAACTGCTTTCCATTATCTGTGATCAGTATTTGAGGTATTTCAAATTTATAGATAATGTTGTGTTTGACTAACATAGTAACTCTTTTCTCAATGATAGCGGCCAAGAGTTCGGCTTCCACCCACTTTGTGAAGTAGTTAATAGCCACTATGGCATACTTCGTATTGGCCCGAGCCAGGGGAATTGGTCCAATGAGGTTGAGCCCTCATTAGGAGAATAGCCATGTACTTGACAAAGGGGTTAGCTTCTCTAGGGATTGTCTCAGGATGCAGTCGTACACCTGACATTCATGACAAATTTTAACTATCTGTACCACATCCCGTGAAAGCGTTCGCTAATAATACCTTTGCCTCAAGATTTTGTAGGTCATAGTTCGAGCTCTTCCGTGTCCGCCACATACTTCGCAATGGATTCCTCTGAAATCCGAACTGCTTCGTCAGGTCTCAGACATTTAAAGTAAGGGGTGCTGTATCCTCATTTGTACAGTTCTCCATCAATAATAGTGTACCTTGCTGACCTATTTTTGACCTTCCTTGCTTGATCCTTATCTCTTAGAAATTCGCCATCTTAAATGTAACATTTTATTTCATTGATCCATTAGTGGTAGAGGTCTAATTGAGATATATATGGTAGATGATCGTTAGCTTCCGTACTCCTTTGCTCTAGTACTTCGATTGGAACTGAGACGAGGATATTTCCTTTAAAGGTAGATGTCAATTTTGTTAGCATGTCTACCTTTGAGTTTTCTGCCATTGAAATCTGTTTGATTGTGATAGTCTTCAATATGCTTAGCAGCTGTTTAGCTTTCTCCAGGTATGCTTGCATATTACTTTCTCTGGCCTGGAACTGTCCGTTCAATTGGCTAGTTACTAGTTGGGAGTTACAGTGAATGTCAGGGTCTGTGATCCTTAGGACTTGAGCTAATTTGACCCCTGTAATCAATGCTTTGTACTCTGCCTCGTTGTTAATAACCTTAAAATCAAACTTTAAGGAATACATTGTCTCAGTCCCATATGAACTTACAAGGACCACACCAGTTCATCTCCCTTGTGCATTTAAAGCTCCATCAATAAAGAGGCTCCAGATTAGCTCCTCTTCGTTTAGAGCAATCGAATCTTCCTAGTCAGAAGGTCTTTCCACAATTTGATGAATGAAAAAGTGCTCAAACACTGATCTTTCAGCCACAAAATCTGCCAAGGCTTGACCCTTAATCACTTTCTTGGGCTTATAAATGATGTCATACTTGCTAAGCTCAACAAACCATTTGACCAATTGACTTGAAAGATCCGACCGATGCAGAATTTGTCTTAGCAGTTGGTTCATCAGCATTACCACCTGATGAGCTTGAAAGTAAAGTTTGAGCTTTCGGGTCGCTACTACTAATGCTAGCGCTAACTTCTTTGGTGGTGAGTATCTCGTCTCAGTGTCCAATAACATCTTGTTGGTGTAGTAGATGGGATGATGGACCTTTTCAACATCTTCATTTACAAAGACCGAGCTTACAGAGTGGTCGCTTATTGCGAGGTAAAGGTACAATGTGTCTTCAATTTCAGGTCTCGTTAGGTGTAATGACAACGCAAGATATTGCTTCAGCTTTCGAAAATTATGCTCACATTCTTCTGTCTATTCAATCTTCCCCTTTTTCATGATCTGAAAGAAAGGGAAACACTTGTTAGTAGTTTTAGACAGAAACCTGCTCAATGTTACTAATCGTCCCGTCAAACTTTGAAGTTCTTTGAGATTAGACGGAGACTTTAGCTTCAATATGGCTATAATCTTTTGTGTATTAACTTTGATACCCTGCTCACTGACCATATATCCCAAGAATTTGCCCGCCCGAACTCTAAATATACATTTCTTGGGATTCAGCTTTATATTGTACTTTCTCAAGTAGGAGAAATTCACGTACACCTCCATAGTTCTCCCGATCAATGGCTTAAAGACCCGATTGATTAGCCTTTGAAAAATGGCTCCAGCATTTTACAATCCGAAGGGTATCATTTTGTAACAGTACAATCCTTGATCAATAATAAAGGTTGTCTTCTCCTGGTCTAACTCATGCATTCTGATATGATTGTATCTTGAGAATGCATTCATAAAGTTCAATAGTTTATGACCAATCGTTGAATCTACCAGCTGATCGATTCGGGAAATTGAGAAGCTGTCTTTGGAACAGGCCTTGTTCAAATCAATGAAATTTACAAACATTCTCCATTTTCTATTGGCTTTCTTGACCATTACCATATTCGACACACATTTCGGGTAGTGTATTTCCTTAATAAAGTTGGCCCTTATTAGCTTATCTACTTCTGTGTGCACTGCTTCTCTTCTTTTAATGTTGAATGGTATTCTCTTTTACTTCACTGGCTTATATTGTGGATCAATGGCGAGCTGAAGGGATATCACCTGAGGATCGATGCTTGGTATGTCTTCATGGGTCCATGCAAACACGTCTATATGCTACTTCAGAATGTCTTTGAATCTTGGTTTCTGCGCTTCATAAAGTTGAGTACTGATCTTGACCACTTTTTAAGGAGATTCTAAGTTCAAAATGATAGGCTGAAGTTCCTTTACTAGCTCTAATGTTGACGGTCTTTCGTCCTGATTAAGTTTCTTCGCAATTAAATTATCTCGTGAGTTTTTGCCATTTACTTCTAGAACTTCTCTCCACAGGCATTTTGACAGGCAATATGAATCTTTAGAAGAAACTGCAAAGCATGACCGAGCTTCCTTCTGACTCCCCTTGATGATTCTGATCTCATTTCCAGCTCGGAACTTCAACTTTAGATAGTGCACATTTTTTACTGCTTTTGTAGTTCTAAGAAAAGGTTTGCTAAGGATTATGGTGTAAGGTATTTTGAGGTCGACCACTTGAAACTTCACCATTATAGTTTTTTAGTACGGCTTTTCTTCTATGGTGATGGGTAACTGCACTATTCTTAAAGGGTAAACACATGATTCTTCGAAACCATGGAGGGCGGTCTCGGCAGGCCTCAGTCTTTGATCCTCGATTCCCAAAAAGTCTAGAGTTTCCTTAAAGATAATATCAGCTGAGCTCCCTGTATCTACTAAGATTCGGTTGACCTAAGCTATTCCTACTGTTAAAGTTATCACTGATGCATCATCATGTGGGTAATGAACCCCCACTTTATCCTCATCATTGAACATGATGGGCACTGAGGCAATTTTTTATTTCTTCTCAGCTTGTACATTCATAATGTGAATTTTCGATACAGTATTCGGCAACAAGCATCTTAAGTAATTTTCCTTGATCTGTTCGAATTCCCTACTTATGTTACTCCTCCTAAGATTACCATAGTCCGCTCTTCTTGCCTTCCATCATGCCCAATTTTGTTATCCGAAGCTTTGGATCCATCTTTGTTTCTAGTTATAAAATTCGGCAAATAATTGTTTCAGATTAGTGTCATAATTTGACTTCTAAGATCGAAACATTCATCCATCAGGTGTCCAACCTTTTGGTGGAATTCACAAAACTTGCTCTTGGCTTTCCCTATTAGTTTAGCTCGTAGAGGGCAGGGTTCCACCAATATGGTTCCCGGTCTTTTGACTTTTTACCAGACCTATGAGATTGGAGCTATTAATGGAGTGAAAACTTGATATTCTTGAACATGAACTACTTTTTTCATGTCATCTCTTTTCGCCGAGTGATACCCTCTCCGGGGAAACTCTTCTCTTACTCTTAATGTGCCATTTCGATCTTGGACTTTTCTGCCTTTTTGTCGAAGTCTCAGAAATTTCTCCTATTATTACGTCTCCTTCTAGGGTCGGTTTTGAGTTTTTGTGTTTCACTACGGGTTTGTGGTTCAAAAGCCTTTTCTTATCTGAGTTTGAGGGCAATCTGGTCTTCAATTTTAATATTATTTAATAGCTTCCTCCGAGCTGTTTCATAAGTGGTAACGGACAGTTTTCGTACAGCATATCATCCTCAGTCGACCTGCAAGCATTTCTTAAGACCTTCCAGAGCCAGGGAATGATCTAATTTCATCACCTCGTCATGGTATCTTTTGACGAAGCTTTTGAGCCTTTTATTGTCTCCTTACTTCACGAGTAGTAATGAACTTAAATTTTTGAGGTTCACAGTAGCTCCTCTAAACTCATCTACAAATACTTTGTACAGCTACTCAAAACTGTCAATGCTGCCAGGAGTCAAACTGGTGAACCACTTTCTTACTTGCTTTTCTAGGGTTAACGGGAACAAACGACACATCTAAGACTCGTCTAACCCTTATATTAATATCATCTCCCTGAATAGGTCCATATGCAAGGAGGGGTCGATTTTTCCTGTGAAGGGGTTAATCTGAGGCATCTTAAATTTCCTAGGGAGGATGAGATCCAGTAATTTTTTTAGCAAAAGAGGACTTAGAATAAATTTATGTCTTTGGTGCAAACTCGTGTCCGCTTTGTCTTTCCCTTCTCTTCTGGTCTTTCAACTCTTCGACCAATTTTCGAACACTGGCCTCAAGATTCTATACCCAATCACTATTTTTCCTAGATCTCCTCCTTCAGGATAGGCTCTGTACCGAGCCTTCTTTTTGCCGTTTCTGATTGAGAAACGTTCTCATGTCCTCTTGATCAAGGTCGTTACCCGATCCCCTCTTACGAATAATTACTGAATCATCACGTGAATATTTGAATATTGGTGTAGGTTCGTCGTAGAGTTTAAAAACATCATTATCGCTTTAGGGTTCTTTGAGGGGATAGCCAAAAACCTTTCATTTCCTCTTCTCTAAGGCGGTATGCTTCTTCTTGGTAACGTTCTATTGATGTCCAGTTCCGCGGTTCACGACGTGTGGAGTATCCGACATACTGCTTTCAACAGCTTCTGTTGGTTTGGGTGTCTCCATCGCTAGGGAAACTAGTTTGGAGCATCTTCTTCATTCTTGTTACCTCCTCTACTAAAGCTTAAATTTATTTGTCATTCTCTGTGTGCTGTTTTTCGTTCTCGACTAACCTTCTGGCCAACTAGACGATTTCTGTTGTCTTCTGATGAGGGGGGAGTTAGTGCGACGACTAAGCTTCTAAATCACAATTTATCACCCCTAACGATGGCAGCTGATTACTAATATCCTAATTAATAGCCGTATTTTCTTCAAGGGCATTGTTGTGGGAATTTTCCCTCTTCGTTGCCCTGTTTTTGGTTACATATGTTTGTGAAGTAGTCATGTTTTTCTTTCTCGCGGTGGTTTTCGACTTTTTATGAGCTCCTCACAGTCGGAGCCAGATGTTAATGCAACAAAAATCCTCCTTTGGACTCTGTGCACCAGCAATGATTTTCTTTTTCTTTGCTCAACTGTGTACTTGACCTGTGTTCACAATCAAATGCTATAGGGGTAAAAAGCTGGTTGTCCAGCGAAAACCCTTCGATGCTTAAGTTAGAGTTTTTCTTCTTTTAAAGAAAACTAAGGAAAATATAAACTTTAAAGCCAAAGTTTCAATTCCTGTACCTGGTTATAGTTAGTCTCCTTTTATAGACGTTTGTGTCTCTCAAATATGGTAGAATTCTATGGAATTCAGAAACAAGTATCTCGTCATGCAAAGATCATGAAGATTCCATCAGGTAAGCATCGACTTTTAGATTTTGTGGGATCACGTGCCATTTGTGTAAAATATATCTATAGGATTCTTATTATGTAAGAAGTTTTAACTGCTAAGAATCTTTGTTAGAAAATAATCTGGAAAAAATAAGGGAAGTAAGTGAATCCTTTATAAACACGTAACTGTTTAAAGGTCTCGAGAGTCCTTAGCTGAGACTCATTTATCCATCCAAAATGAGCTCAGGTGTTGTATAACTAAAATCTTCATAAGCTATAACTGAGACCTTTATAAGCTGTAACTGACACCTTTACTCCTAAGACCTTTATGCCCGAGACTTTTATATTAGTTTGAGATAACGGCCTGAGACCTTTTAATTTCCCTCAAGAGGTTTCGGCTCTTGAGAAAGCCTGGGCCTCCCTCAATAGTTAGATGGCTTTTCTTGGGTGGCGCTAGGTCTCGAAAGGCTATTTGTTTCTTCATGCAGGGTCGCTCTGGGCCTGTAACCTTTTGGGCCATAAGTATACTCTGGGCTGTATACCCAACAAAATTAAATTCTTTTTTTTTTTTTCGTTTTTGTAGTGATTGGGACAGCATTACATGAATGAAATCAGCTAAAGGCTGTTTGTTTCAAGAGAAAATGAAGAAAGCTTAAAGAGAAACAAGAACTAGACAGTTAAAAGAATTCTTCCTTTTTCACTATTTATAAAAATACAAATGTTCTATATATATACAATTTATTAATAGCTAATAGATTCTTATAACTACTTTAACAAATACAAAACTAATCAAGAGTTTACAGCTGACATATTTAACTAATCAATTCATTATTTAACAAATTATAACAAACTCATGCCAACTTAGCATCTCCCAATTATGACTTCATGCACTTGTAACTCCTAGATTTGAATGTTGCATCAACTTTGTTAACGTACATCTACAATACATGATTTCACATAGTACAACACCATAACATATATCCTATCATCCCCCTCAAGCTCAAGGTTTGGGAAGAACTTGAAGCTTGTTTCTAATATAGGAAAATTGAGCAAATGTTAAAGGTTTTGTAAAGACGTCAGCAACTTGATGCTCACTGGGCACATATTGAATTTTCACCTTCTTGTTTAGCACTTTATCTTTAATATAGTGAATATCCAATTCAATATGCTTAGAATGAGCATGAAAGACAAGATTTTTGGCTAAGGCAATTGCATTTTGATTATCACACCACAAGAGTGGCACAACAGAGGGCTGAAAATGAAGCTCACTGAGAAGAGAAACCAACCAAGCTACAGTCAATGCTCTATATTCAGACTTAGTAATCAAGCGAGGTACAATATGTTATTTCTTAGAAGACTAGGATACCAAAATTTCCTCCAAAATACACAACATGGCCACCAATAGATTTCCTGTCATCAAGATCACAAGCTTAATCAGCATCAGCATATGCAATGATATCAAGTTTTCCACCAGGAGCAAAGTTAAGACCAAGAGATGATATTGCTTGTAAATATCTGAGAAGCCTCTTGCAAGCTTGCTAGTGTTTGATTGTTGGAGAAGCCAGAAATTGACTGAGTTTATTGACTGAAAATGCAATCTCAGGCCTTGTCAATGTAATATGTTGAGAACCGCCTAAGATGTTTCTGTAAAATGACACATTCTCAAAGGCATACCCATCATCTTTAGTTAACTTGAGCCTATAGTCATAAAAGTAGGATAGTCATAAAAATCTGACATATTTGCTCGAAATAGAAGGTCTTTAATGTACTTAGTCTGAGACATATGAATTCCACTAGCATTATGCGTCACTTCGATGCTTAGAAAGAAACCAATTGAACCAAGATCTTTAAGAGCATAGATTTGACCAAGTTGAAATATGAATGCTTTTATTACATATTGATGAGAACTGATAACGAGTATATCATCAATATATATTAACACAAGTAACACAAAAGAAGAAGTATGTTTGATGAAGTGATGTATCAACTTTAGAGTTCACAAATTCCCATTGAATCAGTGTAGAGTTAAGCTTATCATAGCGGGCCCTAGGTGTCTGTTTAAGGCCATAAAGAGCCTTATTTAGCTTGCAAAGGTGATGAGAAAAATATGAATTGACAAACCCCTCTAATTGATGCATATAGACTGCCTCAATGAGAGTTTCATTGAGAAATGCATTATTTATATCTATTTGCCTTAAAACCTAGCCATGTACAATTGTAATGCTTAATACAACTCTGACAGTTGATGCCTTCACCATAGAATTGAAGGTATCAAAGAAATCAATGTCTGGGTCTAATGAAACCCTTTAACCACTAACCTAGCTTTGTGTTTGGAAATAAAACCATTTAAGTTGTGCTTGACTTTGAACACCCTTTTGTTGCCAAAAATTTTATACTCAGGTGAAAAAGGAACCAAATATCATGCGTGTGTTCTCTATAAAGCATCAAATTCCTTTTGCATAGTAACCTTTCATACATGACTAATTAAAGCTTGCTTAGCAGAAACAGGTTCAACAACAGAATTATTAGCAATATAAGCTTTTGGTCTGAAAACACCATTTTTAGATCTTATAATTATAAAATGAGTGTTTCAAGCTGGAGTAACTTCTGATATGGACCGAGAAAAGTTTTCTGATGAAGAACTTGACTGATTCTGAGATAACTGATGATGTGTGGGAACAAGAGATGAGTTACCAAAAGGTGATGCATCTGTGCTGGATGTAGCTTAAGAAGAGAAAGCTTGCTAAGAAATTTTAACAATATGAATAGCAGAAGAAAAACTAGAAGTGAAATTGGAAGGAGATAAAGATGAAAATGATGGATAAGGAAATGATAATTCATCAAAAGTGACATGTCGAGCAATGTAAATCTTCCCAGAAGGATGCATACACTTATATCCCTTATGACAAAATCTGTAACCAATGAAGACACATTTTGAAGAATGGAAACTCAGCTTGTGACTATTGTATCACCTAATGTAAGAAAAACAAGCACACCCAAACCCCCTTAACATGGAATAATCAGGTGAGTAGTTAAATAATTTTTCAAAAAAGGGAGAGGTCATTTAAAACTTGTGTAGGAATCCTATTGGTCAGATATACAGAGGTGAGAAAAGAGTGCCACCAGAAAGACAATGGCAAAGAAGCTTAAGTAAGAAGAGTTAATCCCATATTAGAAATAATTATATATTTTCTCTCTACTACCCCATTTTGGTGATGTGTATAGGGACATGTAAACCTATGTTGAATGTCATTTTCTTTAAGAAACATAGAGAAAACAAGAAACTCGCCACCTGAATCAGATTGAATGGATTTAATAGAATATTCAGGTTGTTTTTCTACATGAATTTTGAAGTTTTTAAAGGTAAATAAAGCCTCTGATTTCAACTTTAAAGGGAAAATCCAATTATACCTGCTAAAGTCATCAACAATGCTAAAATAGTATCTAAACTCTTCATTTGACATAGTAGCAGAAGGCCCCCAAAGATCAATGTGAAGCAATTTTAAAGGTTTTTTACTCTTGATATCTGATATTGACATATTGACATGCATCACAAAAATTAGGAATTGAATTTTTATTTATAGAATATGAATATTTACATTTTTGTAGGATAAGTTGAAGTGCTCTAGAGTTTGGATGTCCAAACCTCTGATGAAGCACATCAATTGAGTGAAAATTTGACAAATTTGAGGTAACAAAAGCCTACTTAGAAAATTTGTCAAAACTTATTTCTTGTAATGAAAGTACAGAACAAGAATAATCTCTCTTATTACAACTGCACTCATTCAAAGGAGAAATCAAGGAAGACAAAATTAACAAAGGAATTTTATTAGTAATTAAACTGAGAATATGAAGAAGTGAACTGAAAACTTGAAGAATTTGAAAAGAACAACAACAGCTTATATAACCCCCTCAAAGCCATTCTTTTCAGCATCACACTCTTTAATTTCTTATCCTTGATAAAACACACATCACCAAAAAAATTCAACTATCACATTATTGTCAATTGTCAACTTTGAAATACTTATCAAATTCTTTATAATTTTCGGCACACAAAGCATATTTCTTAGTTGAATAGAGATATGTGAATTTGAAGAAGCATGAGTATCTTTAAGACATAAGGCAACAAAACCAAAATGAGTTATAAGTAATCCAGATCCGTTTCCAACAATCAATTTATCAGGTCCAAAAAACTTACCTTGTATAGTCGTGTTCTTCAGATTATTGGTCAGATGGTGTGTAGTACCACTGTCCAAATACCAACCTTCATCAGCACTTTCATCTTGGACATTTCCAACATAGGCTGCCTTGTTAGGTTGATTAGTCCTTCTATTATATGCTTGAGAGTATGATTGTTGTTGAGAAGAGCCTGGTGTTTAAGCCACAAATTCTTTATTGAACCTATGAAAATAGATATTGGTTGTGTGACCAAATTTTTTACAAATCTGACATATAGGCTTTGAATTATTTATGCCATTTGTCCAGGTTCTACCGCCTTGATTGACTCTTCCAATCTGATTTCCTTGATTACCTCCAATCTAATTTCCTTAATTACCTCTGCCTCAACCATCCATGTAATTGTTTCCAGCACTATATACTTATTGTCCAACACCATATGCCTGTTGTCTAGTACCTTTCTTTTGAAAGTTCTTTGCCTGTGAAAAATTTGCATTGAAATGGCCCTGAGAGGTAACTATATTGTTTGAGTTTTGTTGCATAGTTCTCTAAACCATTC
>JAXCLQ010070744.1:0-13754 GCA_035584115.1 Cedrela odorata
TGCATGCATTTTTAATATTTTTGAAATCATGCGATATTCGATATTATGATGAAAATGTGAATTTTAACATTTTGGTACGCCATTATTGTCTTTATGAAATGACTATTAAAAAATTTGTGAATTTTAATGTTGTATGCCGATATCGCATTTATAAAATAAATATTAAAATGTTGTCGATGTATGAAATATATAAATAAAAATGCATTTTTATGGCTTAGTCATTAGTTATGTTATTCTGACCAAGTCAGGTTTCGTGTCAAATGCAAAACTTATAGACTAATAAGAATTTTGTTTAACACGCAATGCGCATTTCTATTATATAAAAATGAAAATGACCGTTCTTTACAGAACACGTAATTACGTTATAGATCTGGGTCACCATAGGTACAGGTAACACTAACTAACTAAGCCGTTCTGAACATATTTATATTATGAATAAATTTTTATGTGATTGGAAAAATTTGAAAATGCATTGATTTGTTTAAACATTTATATTTTGTATTACATCGACATATAAAAGCTTGCATGATTTGCTTACTGAAATTGTATCTCACTTTTTATTATAAAAATTTTATTTTTCAGAGAATAACACGTAGAAGTGACAAAGGACGCGTGTGATGTTGGTTAGGCATAGATGAAATTTTTGGATATATGTAATCAATAGGTTTGTTGAGTGACAAAGAGTTATAATATATGTAAACTTGTATATATAAAATTTTTTGTTAATTATAAATGTTTAAGACTTGTGTAATAATAGGATAGCATTATATAGTAAATGTGAGAATAGTATTTGGAATTAAACAGAAAAAGTGTGTGACAGTTGAGTGGTATCAGAGCTTACATTAAGATTCTGTAAACTTTAAGTTAATTAGAATATTTATATATAATAATAATAATAATAATAATAATAATAATAATAATAATAAATGTTTAGTTAGTAGATTTGTTTAAATTTCATGGGATCTAATATTGTTTCGTTTTGGTTGTAGATGACTAAAACTAAATATAATCTATAGACATGTGTTGACAAATGAGAATAGTGTACTTTATGAGGTGTTCTTGTGAAAGACTTGAGGAAACTTTGGGCGAACAGGAATAAAGTAAGAGTAAGAGCAAGTTATAAAAGATATCGGGGAGGTAACATATAATTTTTGAACATTGATTTAGGTTTGAGAGTTTCTGAGCAAGTTATGAATGACGCACTTAAAGGCTTAAGGGTTTATGGGAAGGGAGCGAATCAAAATAAACTTGTGGTCCAAAGTATATTCTAGATAAAAAGGTATAACAATGTTTTTAGAACCAAAAAAGTTGGGCAAGAATGGTGAATAGTAGCTCATTAGGTGAGACTAGTGAGGAAAGATCGGTAACATGGGAACATTTTTCCTCTAAAATAGAAACGTCTTTTAAACCACTGAAGATAGTGAGAGATCTAAATGATTGGTAGAGTGTAGGGTCCATACCTACTAGAATGTTTTATCTGTAGTTTTATATTACTCTAATCTTTTTGTAGTTATGACTCTACTTATCAAAGTCGTGGTTTGTTGTGTATTTTGTTTAGATACCTTTCAAAAGGTTGTGAATTCCTATAGCTAATGTAAGAATGACCTCATCCCATTTTGTTATAATATTATATTGTATATATTATGATCGTACTATGTTAGTTTAGAATAAATGTTCCGGCTTAGAAATGGTAATCCAATAATTAGAAACGAGCATTTATAAGATATTTTATATTTTTGGATTGTAGTTTTGCATTGAGGAATTGTTGGATTATTTTTATATTTGTTCCTCAATAGAGTGTAGATTAATAAAGAAGATCCTAATGAATTATTGTACCCCTTAAGTATTAATGACTAATATATATCTAATATAATTATTTCAACAGAGGAAAATGTCTAGTAGAGAAAAAATTAAAAGCTAATATATCGAGTTCAAGGGCCCCTCGGAATGTTAATTAAGCAGGGGAGGTTGCAAGGGATTCAAGAGATAAGAATTCTATCATTAACATGATGATGAGGATGATGGAATGACAAAATGAATTGATTGAGGGTATTGCTTGAAGCAATGGTGCCTTAAAGTGAAGAGAGTGAGAACTGACATAATGGCGATGAGCATAACACTAGGGCAGTGACTTTAGAGCAATTTAAGAAGTTGGATCCACCGATATTTAGAGAGAGCACAAATCCAATAGTGGCAGAAGCATGGATTAAGCAAATGGATAAAATATTTACAGCTCTAAGTTATAGTGAGGAGAAAAAAATGGTTTTTACTTTGTTTGTATTACAAGGAAAAGCAGATCACTGGTGGGAGTCCAAAGCTAGACTGCTAAGAACTCGATTGGAGGGGAGACCGATTACATGGGAGTTATTTGAGGAAGCTTTCTTGGAGAAATATTTCCTACACTGGGTACGAGATAATATGGAGTCAAACTTCCTAAAACTAGTGCAGAGAGAAAAATCAGCAATGGAATACGAGGTGAAATTTACAACTTTGTCTCGATTTGCTACGACCTTAGTTGCAAATGAGCAAAGCAAATGTAGACGTTTCCTAGAAGGGTCGCATCTAGCAATTAAGTCATGGTTGTCCATCTTGAAACTGAACGTGTATGCAAATTTCCTAAACCGAACTTATTGTAGAAAAGGATTTGGCGAAGTCTCAAAAAGCTCAGGAACAATACATCAAAAAGAGAGAAGATGTAAGGCAATGGGGAAGTAGTAGTAGAACACAGAGACCTTCATTTCAACGGGGTAGTAGAGGTAAACATGTTATGAAAAGAGTCAACATTAGGGATATAGGCAGTAACAGACAAGTAAAGCAAAGGATACATACTCCATGTGAATCTTGTGGGAAGTTCCATCTTGGAATTGCCATCGGGTGTTAGGAGCTTGCTTTGGTTGCAAGAAGCAAGTGTATAAAATCAAAGATTGTTCGAATAAGCGGGTGAATATTAAAGATAGTGGAGTAGAAAACCAGAACAAGAGGCAGAAGGTACCAGGACGTGTGTATGCTCTCACTAAGCAGGATACACAAGCATCGAACGAAGTGACAACAGGTACACTGATTCTTTTTAATTAAGAAGGTAAAGTATTGTTTGATCCTAATGCTACCTATTCTTTAGTGTCGTGTGAATTTGGTTGTTTTTCTTATAAACCTCATAATCTTTGAAGTATATGATATCTGTGGCCAGACCTATAGGTATAAATGTGATGATACAACAAGTTTACAAAGCCTGTAAAATTAGTATAGAGGAGAAGGAATTTATTATAGATTTATTATCTCTAGAGATGTATGATTTTGATGTTATTTTAGGAATGGATTGGCTAGCCGCTTATCATGTGATAGTAAACTGTTTTACTAAAGAAGTGGTGTTTAACATTTCGGGTCAATCGGAATTTAGTTTTGGGGGGAGACGGTTTGTAATGAGTCAAGGGTTAATCAAAGCGAATAAGGCCACGAGGTTAATAGAAAGATGGTATGAAGGTTTTTTAGCCTAAGTGATTAATGGGGATGAAGTAGAATGTGTGTGGAAAATATTCATATAGTCTCAGAATTTTGAGATGTGTTTCCAGAAGATTTGCCCGGGTTACCTCTTAAAAGGGAGATTGAGTTTGATATTGAGTTAGCACAAGGTATATCGCCCATTTCTATAGCACCTTATAGAATGACGCATGTGAAATTAAGGGAATTAATTAGTCAACTACAGGAATTGTTAAATAAGGGTTTTATACGCCCTAACATTTCGCCTTGGGGTGCTCTAAAATTGTTTGTTAAGAAAAAAAGATGGCATCCAAAGATTATATATTGATTACAGGAGATTAAATCAAGCCACAATAAAGAATAAGTATCATTTGCCTCGAATTGATGTTTTGTTTGACCAGTTGTAGGGAGCAAGAATATTTTTCAAAATTAATTTGAGGTTAGGATATTACTAGATCAAAGTTAAAAATAAGGACGTGTCAAAGACTACTTTTCGTACTTAGTATGAGTATTATGAATTTTTGATAATGCCTTTTGAGTTAACAAATGTTCTAACTGTCTTTATGGATTTAATAAATAATGTACTTCGGCCATATTTTGATCAATTTGTGATTGTATTTATTGATAATATATTGATGTATTCGAAGAGTGATGATAACCATAAGGAATACTTGATGATAGTGCTTCAAACTCTTAGGGAAAAGAAGTTGTATGCTAAGTTTAAGAAATGTGAATTCTGGCAAAAACAATAGGGCATGTGGTGAACAAGGATGGGATATCTGTTGATCTAGTTAAAGTTGAAGCAATAGTTATTTGGGAGCGACCCTTAACGGTCATTGAAATAAAGAGTTTCTTGGGTTTAACGGGATATTACCGGAGATTTGTGGAATGTTTCACTAGGTTGGCTACACTCTTAAAAAAGCTAACTCGGAAATATACAAAATTTGTATAGAGTTAGGAATGTGAAAGAAGTTTTCAGGAGCTTAAGAATTTTTTGGTGACAGCACCAATTCTGACAATTCCATCTAGCGGTGGAGGATATGTGATATATAGTAATATATCGAGGAAAGGTCTGGATTGTGTATTGGTGCAACAAGGGAAGGTTATGGCTTATGCTTTCAAACAACTTAAAGATCATGAACAGAATTACCCTGCTCATGATTTAGAACTTACAACGGTGATTTTTTCCTGTATTATTTATATAGAGAAACTTGTCAAATTTTTACGGACCATAAAAGTTTGAAGTATCTGTTTACTCAGAAAGAGTTGAATTTAAGGTAAAAGAGATGGTTGGAATTAATGAAGGAATATGTTGTATAATTAATTATCATTCTGGAAAAGAAAATGTAGTGATTGTTGCCTTGAGTCAAAAATCTTCAGGATAGCTAGCCATACTTATAACCACTCAGAGACAGATTTTGTTGAACCTTGATAGGAATCAAATTGAAGTAATAAGAAAGGCTGATAACTCATATATGACCAATTTGACAGTGCAACTAATCTTAATCCAAAGAATTAAAGATGCTCAGAAAGCAGATCAGTACTTAAAAAAATGTTTCAAAAGAAGTTCTAAGATGGAGAAGAAGGGGGTTTGCAATAGCTGAAGAAGAGATATTGTATTTTGAAGAAAGACTTTGAATGCCTAGGGATGATGGCTTATAGCGATAAATTCTAAATGAAACTCATAACTCTTAGTATACTATTTACCTTGGTAGCACAAAGATGTATAGAGATCTTCGCACTAGATTTTGGTAGACCAAGATGAAACTTAATGTTGTATGATTTGTGGAACAGTTTTTGAGTGACAAGGAGTTGTAATATATGTAAACTTGTATATATAAAAATTTTATTAATTATAAATGTTTAAGACTTGTGTAATAATAGGATAGTATTGTATAGTAAATGTGAGAATAGTATTTGGAATTAAATAGAAAAAGGGTGTGACAGCAGATACGTATAGTTGTTCTATGATTGATTATGAAATAAGTGTTATTTCTGACCATCATTCATGGATATTAAATTCAACAGCTACATTCATATTTATGTCTCTTTGCAGGTAATGCACAATAATTCTGTGCTATTGAAAGGTGAGAACCTTTTAAGGATGGTTAATGAAGCAACAGTTGCTGCCGAAGCCACAGGATCATACGAGTTGCGATTGTCCAGCGGGCACATTTTGAGATTAGATCATATATTGTATTTTGCTATAGCAACTAGAAACATTATTTTTGTTTTAGTACTATGTAAATGTGGTTACAATGTACAGTTTACTATAAATGAATGTTTAATATATTTGAGAAATGTATTAGTTGGAGAAGTAATAAATATGAATGGTTTGTATGTCCTTAAATTGAATAATAGTTATTCAATAAAAGCCATTACTAATCAAAAAACTTGTGATAATTCAAATCCTAAATATCTATGGCATCATAGATTATGTCATATCAAAAAGTGTCGATTGAATCAATTTAGAGAAAGTGACTTTTTAGATACATTGGGTTTGGAACCCTATCCAACCTGTGAATCATATCTTCGAGGTAAAATAATCAAATCACTTTTTAAGAATAAAGGCGAGAGAGCAACGAAACTGTTGGAACTCATACATATAGATGTGTATGGACCATTCAGTACAAAGGTTTGAGAAGGATTTGAGTACTTCATTACTTTTACCAATGATATATTACGGTATGAGTATGTGTATTTGATGAAATACAAATTTGAATCTTTTGAAAAGTTCAAAGAATTCAAGTATGAAGTAAAAAAATAAAATGAAAAGAGTATTAAAATTCTATGATCAGATCATGAAAGGGATTACTTGATTACAGAGTTCTAAGAATTCTTGAAATAAAATTATATTATTTTCCAGTTTACTCTTTTTTATACACCATAGTTGAATGGTGTAGCGGAAAGGAGAAATCGTACCTTATTAGATATGGTGTGATCAATGATGAGTTTTACAAACTTATATTTGATAAAATACAAATCTGAATCCTTAATGGTTAAGGAAAGCAAAAAGTGTAATTATTAATTTTGCAAAAGGTTTTCCAAATTAAATAAGTATTTGCTAAGGTATCTTAAGTATAAAATGGAGCATTTAATTCAATTTAGTTTAATTGAAAACATAAGCTCACAACCACGAAGAAAAATTCTCTCATTTAGCCTAACTTCCTTGAATATATTTAGAAATGTAGATTGAAGAGAGCTTATAATTTTAAACTTATTCTTCATTAAGAAATCAAACCAAGAAAATGTATGTTTGATACTTTATTTTAATTTCAACATATATTTGATATGTGTTATTAATTTGTACATGTGATGCATGAAATATTTAAGAGATTTAATACATGATTAGGCCATAGATCACTCTTACAATTTTGGGGTATTGATGGATCTCTCTTCCCCATTGTTTAATTTATGAAAGTTTGAAGTTCAAGGTTTACCTATTGAAGGAGGAACAATGATTTTAATATGCTGTGGTTGTGAAATTGGTGAATTAAGGTTGATGATTAAAGATTACCTATTCTTTAACTTAGGATTTCAATATCAAAAAACAAGGTTGCTTTCTTACTGAAAGAAAGAAACTATAAATTGTAGACCATTACACCAAATTATCTCTGTCCTCCATGTTCCCCTTACGAGAGTTAAAGAATGAAAAAGTAATGTTGAACTTGTGAAGGAAAGCCCTAGCTCAACGGGATCAACTCTAGCTCAGTTCGTTAAGGTTGTTACAAGTCTTTTTACTTGCTACAAGCTTAATAGCTCAGCAAGGTCAGCTTCAGCTCAGTTCGTTAAGTTTGTTTACTAGTAACAGATTGTATTCCGAGAATCTAAGAAGTTGTTATAAGATATTTTGTTAATCAATTCTTTAACTCTTTCAATGTATAAAAGCTGTATAAATAGAAATTGTAAGTCTCTATTTTGCATAATGAAATACAGAAAAGCATATTCAACTTATCAAAATTCTCTAATTTCTTTTTCATTTCTTCACAACCAAACACTGCAATTCTTCATTTGGTATCAGAGCCATAAAAGAAATTAATGGGTAATGCAAATCTTACCTACTCAAATTCTGTAGCAAATACTTTATTTTCATTTGTCGTTTCTATTAAACTCAATGGAATAAACTACTTAATGTGGAAATCGCAAATTCTCCCTTTGTTCCAAGGAAATGGTTTGGAGGAATTCATCAATGGTGAAAGAATAGCAGCTGAAAGGATTCTACCTAGTGGTTCTAATGATTAGATGATGCAAAATCCAAAATTTGTAATATAGAGGAGACAAGATCATCTTCTTCTTGGCAAGCTTCCCTCATCAATGAGTGAATTAATTTTGAGCTTGGTAATTGGATGTAAAACTTCGTATGAAGTGTGGACTTCACTCAAAAAACAATTTGAATCTCAATTAAAGGCTAAAGCACTGTAGTTAAGGCTTCAATTGTAGTATTTGGAAAATGAGTTAATGACTATTTCAGAATATTTTCTCAAGATGAAAAGTTTAGCCCATAACCTTGCTGCAATAGGTATTCCTATTTCAGATGATGATTTTTTATTGTATGTACTTGCTGGATTAAGATCTGAGTATAATTATGTGGTTGTTCATATAACTAGAAAAGGTAAAAATGTAAACATACTTGAGATGTATTCAACATTGCTAACACATGAGTGTAGATTAGAACATCAAAATTCAGCCTTATCTGCAAAGCATTATCAGAGAAAGAATAAAGGAAATAATGTATACAATATTGGTCAAAACATGCAAGGACAACAAGGATTTCAGAATTCAAACTATGGTAATCAAGGTAGAGGCAATACTAGTTTTAAAGGTTTTCAAGGAAGGAGAGGTTATCAAGCTGGGAGATTCTACACTGGTCGAGGAAATAATAAACCAACTTGTCAGATTTGCTTTAAAATTGGCTACATTACTGCTGCTTATTTTCACAGGTTAAACAAAGAATATGTACTAGCACCATCACAAAATCAATTTTCTCAATCAAACTATTAGCAGGCTTATAAGAAACAATTCAATAATCAAACACCAAAAGCAGCATACATGGCAAATACAGAAGTAGTAGCTAATGAGGGTTGGTTCATTGATAATGGAGCAACACATCATTTAACTAATGATGTTTAGAATCTGGATGCTCTTAAAGATTTCAGAGATATAGATAAGCTAATCATTGGAAATGAAGAAGGTTTGCCAATTTCTCATATTGGTATAAAGACTTTAATGTTAAAATCATCTTCTAATCCTTCCAAAAGTCATAAAATCCTTTTCAAACATGTATTATGTGTTCCAAACAAAAAAAATTAATCAGTATTTCAAGGCTGATTTCTGATAATAATAATCTCATTGTTGAATTTTGTGGAAATGCTTGTTTTATCAAGAAAAAGGATAAGCTGCTGTTACCCTCTTCAAATACAAGTTATGCTTTCTATGCTTTCTATGCTTCTTGTTGGTGTATTCTAATTCCTTCTTTGATTTTACAAATTCAATTAACGCTATTGATGTTGTTAACAATGAAAGTAATTTTGAAAATTAAGCACAAAAAAAAGTTTGTAATAAGCAAAGTTCTGCGTGTCTTACAAGTTCCTCAGAAGCCTCTATGAAATCTCTGTCTATTTTACGTCAAAGACATAGACATCCATGTACTAAGACCTTGAAAAGTATAATGAAATTCTATAATCTTTATGATCATATAAATAAAGTTTAACATATGTCTTTTTATGACTCAAGTCAATGAAGCAAAAGCCACATATTACATTTTCCAGTAACCTCTATCAAAACAATAGAATCTTTTAAACTCTTACACGTTGACTTATGAGGTCCTTCCTCTGTAGTTTTTAAAAATGGTTTCAAATATTATGTTAGTTTTATAGATGATTTTACCAGATATACATGGATATTCCCTTTAAAACGTAAATCAAAAACTTTAGCAGTGTTCAAGGTTTTCAGGTTACAAGTTGAGAAACAATTTTCTAAGCCAATCAAATGTCTTTACACTGATGGGAGATGAGAGTTTATAGCTTTTATACCTTATCTAAAACAGAATGGCATTCTTTACAAGTATTCATGTCCTCATACATATCATCAAAGTTGAGTAGTAGAGAAAAAACATCGACACATTGTTAAACTAGGCCTAACACTACTAGCACAAGCTCATTTGCCTTTCAAATATTAGTGGGATGCATTTTATACATCAACCTATCTTATAAATAGCTTACCAAGTGAATCCTTACATCATAAGTCACCCTTTGAGCTAATTTTTAAGCATATGCCAAACTATTCTTTCTTAAGGGTTTTTAGGTGTTTTTGTTTCCCTTTTATCAATTGTTATAACAAACTAAACTTGATTTTCGATCAATCAAATGTATATTCATAGGATGTAGCCCTCTTCATAAAGGTTACAAATGTTTTTAAGTAAAGTATATGTTACAAGACATGTGATTTTTTATGAAAGTTCTTTTTTTATGTGAAATCTAGTTCTCATTTCTCTAATACATCATCTCATTTATTTCCTCTGTACTCTCTTCCATACCACTTGTTCAAAGCTTTTCAACTTCAAGCAACAGTCATTTACCTTTACAGCCATTTTCTGCAACATCTTCAGTAGTTTCTTAGGTATTATCTCTTACCACCTCTCTACTACCACATTCCAATGATGATTATGTTCTTGCCCTACAAGTAACTAAATCTAATCAGTTACAAAATCAACATTCCATGGTGACAAGAGCAAAAAATGGCATATTCAAGCCAAAGATGTTTCACATTCAGTGTAATATCAGTACTCTAACTTCTGTCAAAGAAGCTATACAAATTCATGAATGGTTATCTATAATAAAGGCTGAGTTTGATGCCTTACAGCATAACCAAACCTGGGTTCTGGTTCCACTTTCCTCTGATGTCAAAGTAGTAGGCTGCAAATGGGTTTTCAGAATCAAATATAACACAGATGAGTAAATATGTAAGTATAAAGCACGGTTAGAAGCCAAGGGGTTTCATCAAACTCTTGGCATTGACTTTGGCAATACATTTAGTCTTATGGTGAAAGTTTTTATTGTTAAGATAGTGTTGAGCATTGCAGTTATAAAAGGATGGAACATTAAACAAATAGACATCAATAATGCATTTCTTAATGGAGATCTAACTAAGGATGTCTTTATGTGTCAACCTGAAGGGTTCTTTAGCTCAACATTTCCTCACCATATTTGCAAGCTCAATAAGGCTTTATATGGTCTCAAACAAGCCCCAAGGGTTTGGTATGATAAACTTCGATATTCATTGCTTCTATGAGGGTTTCTTAACTCAAAAGCTGAAACATCACCATTCTTCAAACACACCTCTACTGATATCTTGTTAGTATTGGTTTATGTTGATGATATTTTGATAACAGGTTCTTGTTCCAATTAGATTGAGTTACGCATTAAACACTTAAATGCCTTTTTTACTTTGAAAGATTTTGGAAGTTTCGATTATTTTCATGGAATTGAAGTGCTTCACAACAAAGTAGACCTACCCTTGTCCCAAACCAAATATATTAAAGACTTGCTACTCAAAGTTAATATGGCTGACTGCAAAGGATGTGATACTCCAATGCTTTACAGTCAAAAGCTCATAAAAGACTCTGGAAATGACTTTTCTGATCGTTCTCTATACAGGAGTCTCATAGGCAGCTTACAATATGTTACAATTACTAGGCTATATATCTCTTATGCAGTAAACATGCTCAGTCAATTCTTGTCTAAGCCTACTGATATTCATTGGTTGGCATGTAAAAGATTAGGGATATCTTCAAGGTTTTTACAATTTTAGATTTCAATTCTTTAAGGAAGGAAGATATGAACTCAATGCATTTTCTAATGTTGATTGGGGTTGTGATTTAAATGATAGGAGGTCAGTTGGTGCTTATTGTATATTTCTTGGAAACAATCTGGTGTCCTGATCTTTTAAGAAACAACATGTGGTGGCTAGATCTTTTACTAAGTCTGAATATCGTGCTTTAACTGCTGCTTTTTCTGAATTGGCATGGATTCATTCTCTGCTACATGAACTTCATTTGCTCCCTTTTAACTCTCCTGTCATCTGGTGTGATAATTTAAGTGCAACATCACTGGCTCAAAATCCAGTCTTTCACTCTAAACCAAACGTATTGAACTTTATGTTCAATATGTTTATGATAGAGTTCTTAACAAGCTTTTGGAAATCAGATTTGTATTAAGTATTAAACAAGTTGTTAACAATCTAACTAAGCCCTTGCCTCTTCCTAAATTTGTTTATTTTCGATGCAAGCTAAATGTTCTCCCAAGACCATTCAGCTTGAGGGGGAATGTGAAGGAAAACTTCAACTCAACAGGATTAGCTCTAGCTCAATTCTTTAAGTTTGTTTACCAGTAACAGGTTGTATTCCGGGAATCTAGGAAGTTGTTATAAGATATTTTGTTAGTCAATTCTTTAACTCTTTCAATATATAGAAGTTGTATAATTAGAAGTTGTAAGTCTCTATTTTGCATAATGAAATTAGGAAAAGCATATTCAACTTACCAAAATTCTCTGATTTCTCTTTTCGTTTCTACACAACCAAACACTGCAATTTTTCATTGAGCTAATCAACCATACTAGCAGCAACAACTAGGAATTGTGATGCGGGGAAAAAACAGTGTGCTGAGAGTACTTCTAGTGTTGATTTTTTGGACACGACTTTTATGTGATATGATGAGAATATGCAAGGGTATATCTCCATGTCTTGATAATAAATTTTCTTACTCTAATTTACTAGTGGGTGGTATCTGGTTGATTTGTTTGCATCATACACACATAGGTGCAGTCCACTTATGTATTTTACTTGCCATGCTTCTATTGACAGGTTATTTCATTTACAGGTGGAAGTGCATGGGAGCAACCACCACCAGACTTAGCATCTTACCTGTACAAGAATAGAATAGTTTACTTGGGCATGTCTCTTGTTCCTTCTGTCACAGAGCTTATACTTGCAGAATTTCTTTACCTTCAATATGAAGATGCTGATAAGCCTATTTACTTATACATAAACTCTACTGGAACAACCAAGGTTAGAAGCTTTTGCTGTCATACCCAGTAATCTTACAGCTTTCATGTAGTAATTCTTTTGAATGTATTTTCTGGATCTATGGATGTTATGTAATCATAAATAGTTAGTTATTCCCGGCTTTGTGTTATTCATTCTGTTACTTTACCTCCACACTGGTTCATGAATAAATACACTAGGTTTTGTGATCATGTATTCACGCTCACAATTATGGTTACAGTCTTTGGCTTATTTGTCTTCATTTATAAACTAGACATTTTGTATTTTCCCCTTCTCCAAAATGCAAATTTAGCAGTTATAAATCTCTTCTCTTTTACTTCTTTTTTTCTTATTAATCCAGAAAAGTAAATAATAGGATGCTAAAAGCATGTTGCCTTGGCTTTAACTTTTAATTCATGCTAATAACATAGTTATTCATTTTTTCAGGGCAGCGAGAAGTTGGGCTATGAAACTAAGGCACTTGCAATATACGATGTTATAGGGTGATCAATCTATTGGCCTTTGTTCCTAAACCATCTGTCCCTGTTAAAATGTGTAGTTTGTTGATTGCACCAAGTGAATATTAGGATCGTTTTAACACTCATTTTCAAGTTTCCTCGGCAATACTGACTCCTAGTTTGAACATCAAACTTGCTTTAATTGCTTTGGGATAGTTTATGCCTTGTGCATTTAGAACCATGAAGAGGCTTTTAGTAACTTGCAGATATCTTCAGGCAGTAAAATGTTACTTTTCCATTAAACTACCTGCCCATAAATCTAGGTTGAAGCCTCCCATGAGGTATGAACCAGATTGACTGCACAAAATTATATAAGAATGCATTGATATAACAAAAACTTTCGATACTGTCTTGCCATTTCTTAGTTAGATCATTACCCAATCTAGTTTATCAGGTTGGCTGGAATAGACTCAGTGTAAATTTAAAAAGATGCTTCCAAACAGAATAAAAAATTTTTTTTTTAAAAAAAGTTGACTCAGCAATGTGGCCTACAGTTTATTGGGCATGCTAATGTTTAGACATGCTTTAGATATTGGTCAGAAGTAGTAACCTCCGAGTCAATTTATTAGGCATGCTAATGTTCACCGACTCCAAACTCACTGATTTGTTATTTTCATTTTTCAGTCTAATCTCATTTTGGTATTTTTTTATTTTTATTTATCTATTTGCTAATTTTTTGTAGAAGATAATTCTCATTGTGGTAATTGGTCGTCGATACC
>JAXCLQ010070747.1:0-13744 GCA_035584115.1 Cedrela odorata
CAAAACATCCCTAGAATTGTGACAAGTGGATGGCTAGGATTAAAGGAAATGGATGGCTAGGATTTTGTAAAGAATTTAAGAAAAAATCTAATATTTTATTTATTTATTTATTTTACTTTATTATATATATATATTTATACTTGGGCTTGGACTTTGGCCCATTTTAGTATATATATATATATATATACATAAGCTTAGGCTTGGACTTGAGCTTAATTTAATTAAATTGAGCCCAAATTATATATATAAATACTAGCCCACTTAATTACATATGTATATATTTATCCATGAACTAAAATCCCAAAAATAACCTTGTTAATAGTAAAATTTCAATTCTACCCTTATAGATTTACTTTATATAACTTCTCAAAATTCTAACACTTAATACATTAACAAGTATATTTACAATCATAGCTATGAGTTGTACAAAAGAAAGCTTGAGTGTTACACTAATACAGCTTTATGACGTATCATTAACTGTGAATAATCACCCATGTGATTTATCAAGTTTGGTCACGTTCAGTAACACTTTCTCCAATGTGTCACCCATGTTTATATTCTTGTGATATGAGACTTGTCACCCAACTATTAGTATCCAATACTAATCATTGGTAGTATCAAAAATATCAGTCATGCAATGTCATAGTCCCTTATGACATTAACTCAATCGAGAACTATATTCGGATGTATTTAAATAAAAAACTATGTACTCATATCTACAACTCTTTGCAGATAAAGTCTTGACATCATAATACATTATGGGATCTCATTCTGCATTAAATAAATAATTAGCAACTAATTATGTAAAATGATATAAAAGTCATTTTATTAATCATAAACATATTTACAATTAATTGTAGAAATATATATACATCGAATTATATCCCTAAACCATATAACATGATTGGTTCTAAAGCATATCTCTAACAAACTCTCACTTGCACTAGAGCCAATCACTATGGTATCTAATACCCATCATGTCACATTATCATTTTGTACATACTTTACACATAAAATTATTGTAAATTTTGCACAATGTTACAACAATATCACATACTTTACACAACGCTACATCATTTACATACTATTATTATTATTACATGATTCTTAAATATCTACATTACTAAACCCTTTACACATACAAAATTTTATTATAATGACCGAAATTTTATGTAAAGGTTAAAGTAAAATTTTGATAACTAGGATAAATTTTATTTGAAATAACAGATAAATAATTCAAAAAGTGAGTAAATTTTAAAATGAGCCAAAAATGATAAGTTCATTTAATTAATGACTTTGGGGTTATTTTAAGTGAAAATTGGGCTTAGAAAATAAATTGTAAAAACAAACCCAATTAAATTGAAATGGCCGGCCCAACAATTTTAAATGAAACCCAAGCCCACATTTAGGCATGACCCGCCCATACCCATTATACTTAAACGACCCATTTTTACTTTGTCTTTCATTTTGTTCTTCTCTTTTCATTTAACAAAAAGATTTAGAGAGATGGAGAAGATAAAAGAAAAGGCAAGGGAGAAAAGAGCAAAACTTGTAAGTGATCAATTTTTTCATTTTGTCCTTCATTGGTTCTTATTTCATTCACTTAACAAAACATTGGAAAACATGAGAGGATGAATAGTTAAAAAGGGAGAAAAACAAGCAAACTCGTGAGAGAGGGAGGCAAGGAAAGAAAATGGGTGAAAAAGAAAACCAAGAAGAAATCTTGTTTGGTCGAGAAGGATAGCAAACCGTGTAAGTGATCTATTTTCTTTAAATTGCTTCACTTTGATTTTAACACATTTACTTAGCAAAACAAAAGTGAGAAGGGAAAAGAGATCATGGCAAGAGGGAAAGAAGAAGAAAGGAAGAGAAACCAAAGGGTGAGGAAGATGAAGTGAACGTGAAGACCAAGGGGACAGAAAGTTTGAATTTTAAGCCATGGATGGTAAGTAATATGTATATGTTAATGATTTTTGAAGTTTGGTTGTATTTTGGTAATTACGATATGTTGAAATTGTATATGTGGTTTGATTTGGAAATACGGACAATGAATATTTATGCATATGGTGGTGTGGGTCATTGTCCACATGTAATGAATATTGTATGTATATAGTTGTGGTTTATGCTTAAGAAGTGTGGAGGAGTTGATAGCAATGAAAGTGGAGTTAAAGAAGGAAGAAAACGGAAGGCACCACATACTCGATAGAATGTCTAAGTGAGATATGGAGATGCGAACGGAGAAGATGTAAGGAAGGAAATCTAGTGTTCCAGCATGAGTGGTGAGTACGTATGTGTTTCGTTATGGTTTTGATATATATAACTGATTTAGGTATGGATTGCATGTAATATATGTGTTACTTGATTTCTGGTTAGGAAATGGGAGAGATATTGCATGGTTCATGAATTTGGTACGATTTTGGTTGTTTTAATGCATGTAAAATGTATATTCAAAGTGTAATTACATAATATGTGGTGGTGGACATGAGCGGAGCGTAGGGCAATGAGATCGCGAGTGAAACGCGTGAGCGTCAATCATTGGAAATTTTAGGACAAGGCTCGAAAAAACGAAAACTGAACGAATTTTTAGGCCTCTAATTGACCAACCGTAAAAATCATAGAAAACTAGACACATAGGAGAATGATATAGCCGAAAACTATATCAAAATGCTTAACGACGAATGCCCAGAAAATTCAGAAAGTAGGCTGCCTTGTCATAGAGCCGAACCATATCTCATTGCACCATGTGTCAAAATTTGTTATAACTAGAGCGTTTGTACTTGAAATTTGAATCCGTAATAAACAATGAAAATTATATTTATAATAGAGTGTACCACCAAAAATCTAGGTTGAGATACATTGCTGATTTAGCATAGTGCAAAAAATTCACTCGATATGCAATAAATACCACTTAGGTGTTCATAACTTGAGTAATCGGATCTGAAATTCGAATCCGTAAAATGCGGTAAAGTATATATGTATTTATTTATTTATTTATTCATCCAATGATTATCATAAAACTTAACATAAATCATGTATTGTAGATCGCCAATCAGAGGGTCGCCAACGCACTTTGGTACGAGGTGGTTAAATCCTAACAGGTTAGTGGACTAACTTTGTTCTAAATGGTTTCAAACTTATATTATTCTATTTTAAGAACCCTTTTAGCATTGATAAAGGTGTTGGATTATAAAGATAAATGGGGTTGATCAATTATGTTCAGTTGTGAATCTTGGATTGTTGTGGTGCTGTACATATATGGTTTTAAATTATGGAAATGGCCTTGGGGAGTTAGCATTTAGTTATACATTGCGGTTATAAATTTAATATAGTGGATGTTTTGCTTTACTATATTATGACTTTAACTTAATGCTTAAATTGTAAATGTTTGTGATTCAAGTTGAATTTTTGAATATACCAAATGTGTTAAATGGTGAATTGATCCTTGGGCTTTTTCGGTGAACAAACTTATTACTCGTTTCGTTGCAAAGCAACATAGCACATTTATTTACAAAAGAAACTTAGCCATTAATGGATAGATGAAAATCATATTTGTACCATCTTGTTCAATTGACTTCCCTATGCAATTTCCCCCTCAATTTGTTGTTAGGACTTGAGAAATTAGTAAGAGAGTGTCATTGTTAACTTCTCTTCTCTCTTTACATATATATAACCTAAGGCTAAAATTGGTGCAATTTTTTTCCTCCGAACTTCATTCTTCCATATCATAGATATAGATATAGATTATATATGAATTGGTTGCTGAAATGATAAGTTTAACTTGGAGAAGAAATTTCAGTATAAGTTAGTTGGTTTTCAAGATATGTTTTAAAGTATTTTACTTTTTCAAGCAAAGAAAACATTGACTAGAGAGAAGAAAGGTAAAGTTTTTTATTTTTTTCTCAATATAGGCATAAAATGACAAAAATATCCTATTATTGATAGTCAACTAATAACGATATTATTGTTGAGAGATACTTTTGTTAATTTTTTTTAAAAAAAATTATATTTATATGTGATTTTACCAAATCTCGTGAAAGATATTATAAAATACAATTATTATTATTATTTTTTAAGATTAATATTGTCATAATTTTTCTATTTTTTTTAGATTAACAACAATCAAACCTTTAAATCAAATTAAATAACTAATGGCATGCACTAAAATTAGTATTTTTAAAAATATATATATAGATTAAAATGTCATTAACTTATATTAGAGGTTACTTCGGTCTCATTAACCCTTTTATTTAATAATATAAAAATCTTTTGTACTTGGACTTCATTTTTGTCTTAATTAAAATTTTAATATATCATTTATAATCATACATGTATAAATTTTAATATGATTATTGTAGTCATAGGTGGTAGTATATATGTATTTTAATATTTATGTAGTACTTTTATATATGGTCAGTAATTTTTATAAAAATACTTTTTGAAATACTTTTACTAAAAGGTCATACATACTGTGTATTTGATGTCATATTCAGCATAATTAATTTTCTATCATGACAGTTTTAAAAAATAATTGAAATTTTAACTGTTTGGACTGTTTCTAATCTTTACTAAACTAATTGATCGCATTCCTAAAACCACTCAAATATATTTTCTGTTTTTAATGAATATAATTTAAATAAAAAATTTTACTAACTGTTTTAAAATTTTCTCATAACTCTCTCGCTTAGTTTATCTTCTCACTTAATTCAGGGGACGATAAAATTGATTTTAGTTGGAGTAATTAAAACCCATGGCCAGACCCAAAAAAAATCCATCCAACTGTGGATATCAAATTCAAGGATCCATCTGCTACAAAATTTTCAATCATATCCTCTTTAACAATTTATTATCCTTCTGTCTTAAATTATGCAACAGATCTCGAAAAAATGAAAAACATAGTTAAAACAAAGGAATCTCAAAACCAAAACACTCCCATCTAATTCTAATGGATTTCTTGTTCTTTCATTCCCCAAATTCCATTTCTTAATTGGAATTGTACATGGGTTACAGCTTTTCATTCGACAACAATTCTCTTCCATACAATGAAAATAACCCGGAAGGAAATGTTCCTGCATGGACTAATTGCAGAAGCCATGCAAGAAGCCACATGAAAACAATATGCTCCAAAGGAATTAAGGAAGAAGGGACAGTTCAACAAGTGATGACAATCCGGTACTGAGAAGTTATAAGCCGGGCTAGGAGGCAGCAGTGGCATGGGGGAAGTTTGCCTTGGAGGTAAGGTATTCAACTAGATATGGAGGGGATTGACAGTGCTTAAGCAGCTGCTTTTAAAAGGATTCAAGAATTCACTTAGAAAAACATGAAGTGTAATATTGAGAAGGGATGTTCACCTGTGATTGCACTGAAAAGAACATTCTACCAATTCTATAATTTAATAAATCTGTTTCTTATTGGTCATGGCATGACAAATAATCAATTCAATTTTACCAAAAATTACAACAAAGTATATATGGAAATGAGAATTATTCGATCAGCAAAGTATATAGTAGGGAAAACACAGTTCCTTAACAATTTACCAATAACAATAACAAATTAACGACCCAACATTAGTCATATTTAGCAATCCTCAGAAGTTTAGACAAATAGCATGTTAGAGCTTCTACAAAGCTATAACCCTATTTATAACAACAAAATACAAATGGTTCAAAGTAGTCAATGGGAGCATATTTGCCATAAAAAAAAAAAAAAGATGCATTTCACTCGAGATGCTAAGTAATATAAATGCTACATATTTCTTTGTGTAAATATTGTCTAATAAAACATCAACCTAGAACTCCACCCATTAGTGGTTTTTCAAAACAATTCCTCTTTTATAGAAAATCCCTACGATCTATCAGCCAAAACTTAATCCAACAGGATCAAACGTTTGATACCACAGTTCAGAGGGGAACTGTTCTCATCTTCTGAAAACCACCAGCAGTAACAATCATGTCAACATGAACAACATTCTCCATCACAAGCCCCCTTCTAAAGAAAACTCCGAAATCATTGACTTATGCAATAAAACCTAGTTTATGGGACCCAAGGTCTCATGTAACTAAACCTCCAATGGGTGAACATAAATAAATACAAAACTATGTAATCTGCAATACAGCACCTACACTGCCCTGTGTTTTTCTCAACTGAAGATATGCAAGGCAAGTGCCTACAGCAACAGGCACATTTCAGAACTACAGACAACATAATCGGACTTTTGAGAACAAAGATTGGGAAAAGGTTGTTCTCACCAAGAAAGGCTATATAAGTTAATTTACACACTTACCTATTTGTTTATTTCCAAACCATGCCCATCTCAAACATAGAAAATTAGTTGACCTTCTGCTACAACTCATGTCTGTCTCAAACATGTTGCACCAGATTCCAACTGGAGGAAACATTTATCTCAAACAAATACTAAAACATCACAAACATAGAAGGGAAAGGACTTATATTGACATCTAGGATGAACATGAGGTGTTTTTAAAATGGATCTCATAACTTCTTCCAACATTGTATGTGAAGATTATGAGTGTGCTCTTACTGCAGCATCTAAAAACCAGTTAGCATCTGAAAGGCAGCAGGGACACCCGCCAGTATATAGCTAACGAGTCAAAACCCTTTTTTCCCCTTTTGTGTCCACATTATCTTAGTAATCCATGAGAAAACCTTTTATTTCTTTATCAATACAAACTATTTCTCAATTAACACGATAAACAAGATAAAAGGCATAAAAGAACCAAATTAAATGCAAGTAGGAAATAGTACAGTCTCGCATAGGCAATACAGAAGAGCAATGCAGAGCAAGGGAGAGGACAGCATGGTACTGAAAACGATTAATGCAACTCGTACAAAAATCAGATATTGTACATTAACATTAGTAAATATGCACACAAACACATGCTGATATAAGTACAACGAAACTGTCCACCTGCTGATATTTCTCAACTAACATGATAAACAAGATAAAGGCCATAACAGAACCAAATTAAATGCATGCAAGAAATAGTACAGTCCCGCGTAGGCAATACAGAAGAGCAAAGCAGAGCAAGGGAGAGGGGGACCAGGACAGCATGTTACTGAAAACAATTAATGCAACTCATACAAAAATCAAATATTGAACATTAACATTAGTGAATATGCACACAAGAAAATGCTGATATAAGTAGAGAAAGTCAAGAGTTGTGGAGTAATGCTAGGCTTACAAAGTCGGAATACAAAGTTAGTAACCCAACTAAAGTGGCACTTGAAGTATCAGTCATAGATTCGTGATACATAACTGTCACGTTAATGATAATATAAAAAGTTAGCAACTGCCTTACACAAGGAAGCAATTAATTGGTGTCACATCATTGGGATACAAGCTTCGTATCCCACCTTTGTAAGCCTAGCATTACTCCAGGTTCTATAAACTTTACACGAATGTAATAGCTCCCATATAATAGCAATACTCAAAATTTACCATCAACAATAATAAAATGGAAAACCATACCTACAATTAAAGCAAAAATAAGACTCCAATTAAAGCAATAATAAAACAGTATTCAAAACAAATATCCAACCAACAAAACTTCAAGAGAACAGGTATTTGAAATTTAGAGGTCAGTACTAGATAAACAAACCAAAATGAGCACAACAAAAACATCAAATATATTTATCTGGCTATGGGAAGATCAAATTAATATCATACAAGTCAACGATATGGTCACTAATACCCAAAAAAAAACAATCAACCACCACTAAACACAATAAATTAGCTAGAAACTTAATTGTTATCCTCAAAACATCAACAGCAAAAACCATAACTGATCCCTAGAACAACTCAACTTAATTACCAGATGACTTCATCGTGTCCAAAATCAGCTCTGCCTGCTCCTTCATCAACTCATTCCGCTGCACGAACAACTCCAACTGAGCAATCTGCAACTTCCTCCACCTCTTTCTCAACTCAGCCTTTTTAACTCCTCCAATCATATCCAATCCATCATTTAGCACAAACTCCTCCAAACCAGCCACACCGAGACTCTTATCAAACAAAACCTTATCTTTCTCTTTCGCATTTACAGACACACCATTCCCTTCTTTATCATTATCAACTTCCATCTTCTCTCCTTCTTTTGCCCCATCAAGCAATTCTGCTTTCAAAGCAGCTAATGACTTATTATTCCCTCTTTGATTCTGATTCTTTCTAGCTTTTCCATTAGACTTAGCAGCTGATTCAATGACTCCACTAGTACTTTCACTTCCCCACAACTTTTTGGACAAATCATAAGCTTTCTGCTCATGTTGCTTCGCAAATATCCGGTCTTTGCCTTTCTTTGAACCTTTCTCAAGATTGTTCTCATACTTTTTCTTCAATCTCCTAATCTTATCAACCAATTGAGCTTTCGAAACATCCACATGAAGCGATTTCTTGATATAATCATGAAAAGCATTCATATCTTGATTTGGGTCAACTTCCTTTTTAGTCGAATACTCAATCATTCCCTTCAACACAGCAATTTCATCATCCTCACTCCACAGCCTTTGAAAAAGCTGCTTCTTCGTATCTTCCACAGGCTTCTTCTGATCCTCCACATCCGGATCCGCACCCTTCTTTTTAGCTCGTTTCGAGTCTTTCTGACCCTCCTCTGTCTCATTACCACGTTTCGAAGCTGGTTTCGACCTGGGTGTTGCTTCCTTCGAGGTTTCCTCCATAGGCTTCGTAGCTATCGGTTTAGGAGTCGCTTCGGTTTCGGTCTCCGATTCAGATTCCGAGCCGGTTTCCTCAGTGCTAGACGATTTCGAATTAGGTGTTGCAGGAGGGATTTCCGGCTTCTTAATAGCCGTCTGTTTCTGGGTTTGTTGCGGCGGAGGAGACGGCGGTTTTGTAGGCTCTCGGGTGTCTTCTTCTTCTTCTTCCCCGTCGTCGTCAGAAGAAGTAACTTCCTCAGACGAAGTTTCCTCTTCCTCTTCTTCTGAAGAAGCGGCAGCTGGCGGTTCTTCCATGGGGTTTGACTTCTTCGGTGCCATACCGCGACAAGAGTGAGAATGTATTGGGCGAAGAAGGCTAGGGTTTGCAGAGAGGTTTTATAATTATAAGAACGGAAGCAAGAGGAAAACGGAAAGTCTACGCAGTGGTAGATGAAGAAGCGCAGGGAAGTTTAATGAATTTATCCCCGTTGGATTTGAATACTTTTTATAGTCTGCGAAAATCAGAGACGTACAGTGCTGGCCGAGCCCAAATCACAGGCTTGGACATCGCCACATCCTAGGCTCGCTTATCACATCCTAGACCTAGGCTCGCTTACCACTGAATCAGTTTGACAGTAGATGAAAAAAAGAAAAAACTGGATAAAAATAAATGGGACCCTGTATTTTTACGTTTTCACTGATATGAACATATTTTATTCATACATAACACTTTGAGGGAAAGCGAAGCTACGAGGCCTCGGAACCCAGTGGCAAATTAGCCATCAGTGGGTAATAAGAAGCAACCTGGCTGTTGTTGAGGCTTCTCTGAATAGATTCTGATCTCGTCTGAAACTGATTTATGATTACAAAATAAATTATATATTCTTTTCTTTTTCTTAACATTAAAATTGAATTTTGGATGACAAATTTATTTAGAAATTTGCTAATACTTGGATTTTTATGAAACGAATTTGGTACGTGTTTTAACAGATTTAAAAAAGGGTTGGAAAAAAAAAATAATTTATTATTGTTTGACGTAAGCTGGGGTGGATAAATATATAACCCAGGGTACTACAGATATTTAATTTTTAAAATATATATTATTTTATAAAAATATTAAAATAAAATATTTTTAATATGTTTATTGAATTTATTCAATTCTAAATTATAAAAATAAAATTTTTTATCGATAAATTTAATATATTTATTATATTTTTAAAATATATATTATTTTATAAAAGTACGAAAATAAATTTTTTTATATGTTTATTGAATTTATTCAACCTATTCAATTTTAATTGATAAAAAAAAATTTAATAATTCCATACATACTTTCTTTCTACGTAAGGTTATTGTAAAATTTGCATACGATGCTACAACAATATCGCATACTTTACACAATACTACATCATTTACAAACTATTATTATTATTATTATTATTATTATATAATTTTTAAATATTTATAATTACTAAACTCCTCGCACATACAAAAATTTATCTATATAAATAGTTATCAATCTTACAACTACTATAATAATAACATGTAACTAAAATTTTGTCTATGCTTAACCATCTTCGCACGCATCTTCTTCCCTTTATACGTGTTATTTTTTGAAAAATAAAATTTTTACAATAAATAGTGTGATATAATCTTATAAAGTAAATTATGCAAATTTTCTCATGTCGATACGATACAGAATATAATAACTCAGATAAATCAATACATTTTCAAATTTTTCACTAATACATAAATTAATTTATACTACAATTATTTTTAGAACGACTTAGTCAAATAGTATCACATACACTTACGATAACCCAGATCCAGAACGTAATTACATAGTCCGCTTGAAACGGATATTTTTCATTTTTAATGTAACAGAAACACATTGTACAGAATTTTTATTAGCTCAAAAGTCTCGTTTTCATTACGAGATTCGGCTATGTCAGAATAAGCATTAACTAACAACTTAACCATAAAAATGCATTTTCAATGTTAAACTTTACATATCGACAACGTTTTTAATAATCTTTTCATAAATACGTATCGGCGTACCAAAACATTAAAATTTACAATTTTCATCATAATATCAAAATAAACTCAAATATCGTATAATTTCAAAAAATAGTAAAAATACATACACAATTTACTTAGTTCAGTTTCCAATATCCTCGGGTATATTTCTATGTCAATATCACGTACCTAAAATCAAATCAATACAATTTATTTTAGTTGCATGTTTATATTCGTCGCTACTTCCATACAATATCCGTATTTTTAAAAATTGACATTTTCATATTTCTCATTAATTTCATCATTTCATATATATATATATATATATATCACAATAATTTCTTCCATTTTTCTCCACCATTCCCAATTTTTTCGCCAGTCCTAACCATTATAAATGCATATTAAAACATTATCCATGTCTAATTTTCTAGACCACAATTTAATATTAATGATATAAGTTTTACAAATACTATAAGCATGCCAAACACATAATGATAACAATTTACAACAACCACATCCATATTCTTCTCCATTATTTTTAATTTTCTCCAATTTAACCCATTATATGTGTAGAACCCATCCTAAATTTAAGATTTATAGGGTAAAATAGTAAATGTATGATTGGTGTGTCGATTTAGGTGTAAAGTAAATAGAAATGGGATCAAGGGTATTTTAATAATTTGTACATCGTTAATGTAATAATATCGAAATTTATGTTCGTTAATACTAGATGAAAGCTTGTAATGTCTAAGTTATTATGCCACAAACAACACTTGAATTGAATAAGTATTGAGAGAGTTATTGTAACACCCACAATTTTTTTGTAGAACTCATAATTATTAAGTAATGATATAAAGTAAATGTATGATGGTATTTTTGTAAATTTGAAAAATGTAGTAGACATGAAAGGTTGAAATGAGAATTTTATTGTTATTAAGGTCATTTTTTAAATTATAAATTATGGATTAAAATAAAATTAAGTGAGTTAAGAAAATAATATATATATATATATATATTGGGCTTAATTTAATTAGTTAGGCCCAAATCTAATTAATTAGATCCAAGCCCAATTAATTATGTTTAAGCCCAAGTCTAAGTTTATATATATATGTATATAATAAAGTAAAATAAATAAATAAATAAAATACTAAGTTTTGGCCAAAATTATCTACACAATCCTAACTATCCATTTGCTTTAATTTAAATCATCCACTTAGCATAATTCTAAGCTTATTTTGTAAGATAGATAAGGATAAATATAAAAGTTAAGTTAGTGGAAAATGGGGTGGCAAAAGGATAGTCCTTAGATTTGTTAAATTAATCCAAGTCATCCATGTGTTTTAATAATTTAGAATTAAGTAATAATTGATGGAAATTGGGTAGAAAAAGGAGAGCTATTGGATTTGATTGAAATAATCAAGTCATCCATGTGTTTTAATTAATTATACTTAAACAAATTTGATATTTTCAATATGAGAAAAAAAGGATACGTACAAGCAAATTGAGAAGAGAGAAAGGATGAAGAAAGAAAGGGAAAAAAAAAAGGGAAGAAAAGAAAGAGAATTAGTGAATTTTAAGTTGTTTTTAATTAGAATTTTATTATCATGTGGTTATAATGGTGGAAATTTACAGAAATTATATTGTTAATGCTAGATTGTAATAGGAAATTAGTATTATTTTGGTGTGCTATGCTTAGTGAATTGAATTAATTGTAATAAGAAATTAACGTTCTTTTAATTAGAATTGTAGTATTTTGGTGTAACATGAATTGAATTAATTATAGTAGGAATTAGAGATGGATAAATTTATATTAGTATTGCTAAATGGTAGTAGATAATTAGAGATAGATAAATTGATATTATTAATGTTAAATTGAAGTATGAAAATTGGAAATGGAATTGTGTTAATGTTATATAGTAATTTAAATGAGTAGAATTTGTGGTTATAGAATGTTATTAACATGTATATATTAAGTTTATAATAATGGTGTAAATTGGTGAAAAATTAAATATAAATAATGTCACACCTCTTTCTCATATATTTAACCTTAATATCATTCACACATATAATATACAATGCATCACTTTTATTACACAAACCCTACATAGTTTAATTTACATAAGTTTTTATACATACAAGTCTATACACATTACTTAGCTAACCTACAGTTACATATATCCCAAAAACTTCAAATACGCTTAATACCCTCGTTTGCATACTTGGTCACCCTTATGTACTATTATCTGAAAAATAAATAAAAAATTTACAATAAAGAGTGAGATACAAATCTCAGTAAGCAAATCAAAGCATGTTTTTATATGTTGATGCAGAACATAATATATCAGTTTAAATAATCAAAGCATTTTTAAACTTTTACAAACACATAGAATTTATTCACCATGTAAACACATTCAAAACAACTTAGTCAGTTAGCGTCACTTGCACCTACGGTGACCCGGATTCAGAACTTAATTACGTGTTCCACATTTAGCGGTCATTTTCATATTTATATAACAGAAACGCGCACAACGCGTTAAATAGAATTCATACTAGCTTGCAAGCCTCACATTTAACGCGAGACTCGGCTAGATCAGAATAACATACTAATGACTAAGCCATCACATGCACTTTATTCAAATATTTCACACATCGACAACATTTCATAATTATTTTGTAAATGCGATATCGGTGTAAACATTTTAATTAACAAATATTTCACCAATCATTTCATAAAATTGTATTGACGTACCAAACATTAAAATCATATTTTTCATCATAACATCGGATATTGCAAAGTTTCAAAACATTAAAATGCATGCATGATCTACTTACTTTTGTTCCCACACTTCCCGAATATGTTTTTATATTAATATTGCGTACATAAAAACAAATTAACACAATATATTTCAGTCACACATTTATACTTGTTGCTACATTCCTACGACATTCACATTTCCCGAACTTGACACTTTTTGAATCCTTACTGTAACATCTGTAATTTACGCTTAACACTATATGTGCCTAGTTTTGTAAGTTTGGAAATTTAGTAGACATGAAATGG
>JAXCLQ010070748.1:0-13742 GCA_035584115.1 Cedrela odorata
AGTGCATGTATATGATTTATACACATGCATATTGCCGACCTAAATATCATGACTCATCCATTTTTGCATTTATCTCTATTAATATTGTGGAGTTGGTGGAAAGAAAGCTTAAGTGTTAAGCTTGTTAATACATACATATATATATATATATATATATGAACATATACACACAGAATACATGTAAGCAAGCAAAGAAGAAAAACAGTTTTTTTTTCTTTCTCTATTTTCTTTCATTTTTCTTTTTTGTGGTGCAGTGTTTTGGTTGTGAACCAAGGCAGAAACCAAAAGAGAGAGAAAGAGAAAGGTTAGAGAGAGAAAGAGTTTGGAAAGCTTTGTGAAGCTTAAACCGTAGCTCAAAGATTCCGATCAAGGCGGAACTAGCATCCTTAACACTGACATGTATGGATACCCAAGGAAGTAAGGTCGTTGCTGGTTTGGATTGCTAGGACAAAGGTTCTTTTTTTTTCTTTGTTTTTGTTTACGAAACATAGCATACTTGTACACTGAAATACACATGCATGCACATATAGATCGTTAGGGAGTCTGTTCCGTAGGTTTGTAACGACAATCTAGGCTCCCTTGTGGTGGTTATGCACCTGAAACTTCATTTTGTGCGTCGCACTTCCGCTGCACATGGAAACAGAGCATGTTCATGCTCACTATTCTGTTCACTCTTCACCTTCATGGCCATGTGTACTATTTCTTCCAATTCCACATAATGTTGAAGTTTCACTATATTTGCAATCTCTTTATTCAAACTACTCAAAAATCGTGTTATAGTTGCTTTTCTATTTTCTTCTACATTAGCTCTCATCATCGCTAATTCCATCTCTTTATGATAGTCCTTCACACTCCTATACCCTTGTGTAAGCCCTTAGAGTTTTTGATAAAGATCCCTAAAATAATGACTCGATACGAATCTATTTCGTATGACGGATTTCAACTCAGCCCAAGTTTCAATGGACCTCTCATGATTTCTCCTCCGATTAGCCACCAACTAATCTTACCAATTAATTGCATAATCCGTAAATTCAACTACAGTTAACTAACTTTCTTATGTTTGGAATAGTTATGACACTCAAAAATTAACTCCATCTTCTTCTCCCACTCAAGATATGCCTCATAATCACTTTTACCTTGAAATGGGAGAATTGTCATCTTAATCATACTCAAGTCCTTATTGACTTCATTTCTCTCTCTAAAACCTCTTCGAAGTCCACAATCACGTCTTCTAATCTTTGGCCGAAATCTACCCATGGCTGGTCCATACCCATACTCATCAAAATCACTATCATCACCCCACTCATTCTCGATTTCATACTCATCTAAAGGTAATGGTTTACGCTTAGCTTGTAAATTCTAATTTTTTACTTGATTAGGCTACACCCTTTGTACATTAGCCAATGCTCTCTCATATTTATCCATCTTGTGTATAATGTTCATCCTTTGTTTCTCCATGTTATCCCTCATTTCACTAAACATCGTATCCAACTGCTCAAACAGCTGAAATATGGTTTGCATTGAGAACACGAGGATCTTCTTGTTTTGAGCTAATTCGTTGGTACTATTTGTTGTGGCAACTTTTTTAGACTCCCAGCCTCACGTATTTGTATTGGTGATGTCACTCCACTCATGTTTACACTCAATTAAGCCCTTTTTTTCATGTTGTGCTCGCACACTCTTGTCTTTTACCACTTAAATTTTCTCTTTCCAATTCTTTAAGAACTAAAGACTCAATCGTAGACAAGAACCCTAATTTTTGTCCCTTTAAGCAATTAAATTCAAGAAATGAGTACAAAATAAGAATAAACAAAAATAAAGTAAGATTTAGACTCTAAACTCAATCAAAGAATACGCAAGAAAGGAAGAGAATGCAGTAGTTTAATCACCAAATTTAATAAAATTCAAAATTTATCCTTGTGTTGCTTGTCATAGTTGGTTATTTCTTTTTTTTTTACTTAACACAAGTAAGGAATTAAAATTCAACAAAGAAAACTGAAATTCAATATTTGGCCAAAAATTAGGAATATATCTTACATGGATTAGGTTATTAATTCCTTTATTGGTAGCCAAACAATCAACTCTTACAAGGTAGTAAGGGATTTCCTTATTTATGTAGGAAACTCCTACAAGGTAGTAAAGGATTAACTTATTTATGTAGGAAACTTTGCAGGAATTTTTTTTTAAAATTAAACATAAAATCAGCAAGGAAAACACTAACAAAACACAAGAACATGTAAGAAACAAGAAAGACACACAAGAAACAAGAAATACATACAAGAAACAAGGTGATTAAAAGAAAGAAAAAAAAAACAACGTGAATTGGATTTTTTTTTAATGACTCAACAAGTAAGATAAACTAAGAACAATATATTCAAACCCTATAACGTTAGTGCATTAAGGCTGAATATATTAGATTTAATATATAATTTTTTTTTGAATTGACGAACATTGAATTAAATACAGATGATAGAATAACCTAATCTTGGAACCAAGATCTGACACCAACTATTGTGAACCTAGGTTGTAAAGAGATGACACCACAAATGATTGAAAAGCTTTTGACAAGTTTAAGTTCACGCAAGAATTTAAGAAGAATTACTCACAAAGTTTTAGAATTTTATTTATTAAGAGTTGTTGCAAAATAACATCCTAAAATTGTTTAAATACTAAAACCCTAATACCACCCCTATATCAATAGGCATGCATGCATGTTCTAGTAGAATTAGGACTCCTAATCTAACTATAATACCCAAGGTTACTGTAGTAAACCCACAAAAATAGGCTTTGTTTCTTTAAAACATTAGGAAACCTTAAAGCCATTGTTTCTTTTAAATACTAGGAAACCCTAAAACAAGTTAAAACAAGTAATAAAAGTAACTATAAGCTATTTAATTAATTGTACTAGCCTATTAACGTAATAGTAATATAGACAAAAATAATTTAATAAAATTATATTAAGCTCACATGTAGAATATAATGTGGCTGCATATGTCTTCATATCATTGCTCTTAAACTTGGGCTTCAATAACTTATAGCACATACATAAAGACTGGTTCTTCATTTCGCAAGCCTATCTTCCATGATGTAGAGTTATTACTCTGTCGTTCATGTATGGTTTCAATCATGGTCCTTTAAACAAGTCTATTCATTGCCTCTTTGATTTTCTTTGCACGTAACCTCGTAATAGACTCATCCAGAACATGCAACAAATTATAAATAATTTGATCATCTTGTGAACCATCTTGAACTTCATCAAGCTTTATTAAAGCTTTAGCAATTACCACCTATTATGGACTTTGAGAAAAACTTGCCAAAACAAGGTCTTCGTTGTTGTTGTCTGAGTGGGAGTCAACCCACTTGGAAGCTTTTCCTTTGCCTTTTGCTGAAGAAGTGCTAGCCTCAGTGTTTTTCAAGCTTTCCAACTGTCTACGAATATCATTAAGGTTGACGCCTTGAGATTGGATCCGAGACACAAGTTGGCATACTTCATTAGTAGAAGCACCAATATCCTTATCTTCTTCAGTCTTTAAGACCTTATCTTCAAACAATCTTTTATTCGGAAAAACACTACCAAGTGAAAGTATTCATATTTGTCCCACCATTTTATCCGGATTACCCTAAATAATTTAGGAATAGAAACGAATAACAAATTAGGATTAGTAATGGGCTCAAAATTAAGCCTATAAGTCCATTTCACAATCCAAGGGATTGAATTGTAACACTTGCAATTTTGAAAATTTGTAATTGTAACGTCTGCAGTATTTAGAAATTTTTATCAAATAATTTGATGTTATTTGGTTAATTAAAATTTCATGTAACTTAAAATTTTTAGGTGAATGATTAAATTTTGAGCTCAAAATAGTGTTATTTATTTAAGCCCAAATTTAATTTTATAAAATTAGGTTATAATTAGATTTTGGGTTAAGGACATAGTGCTTGAATTAATTTTGGTTTTTAATTGGGACTAAAATGAAAAAACTTCAAAGTTATGAATTATTCTCAAAATTTTAAAAAGAATAAGAGTCTAATTGAAATTTTACTTATCCAAATAAAATAATTTGAACATTCACCAGTATTCTTCTTCATTTTCGGTAGCCATTCTTCTTTATTTCCAGTAACTCTTTCTTCTTTTTCTCTCTCAATTTTTGGCTAAACGGCTTCAAATTCGACTCTTTTTCTTTCAAATTTTAATTACCAATAAGCCTTATAACCCTTTAAAAGCTTGATTTTTAGATTTTGGACATAAATTTAATTTGAATTACTGTTTATATAAGAAAATTACACTTAATTTTACATAGGAAATGCTAAATTATGTTAAATTGGAGTAGGAAATATAGTATTTGGTTGATTTAGCGTTGAATTAAGTATTGATCAAAAGAAATTTAGGTATTTTTCTCTCGGGTAAACAATAATTTTAAATATGCTATAGTAAATATGAATTAACTATAGTACTTTTACTATGAATAGTAACTATTTGCACAGTACCTTTAATCTGAACAGTAATTATTGTTATAGTAATATGATATAAACAGTACTTTAGCTACAGTACTCCAACATAAAACAAATTTTTCACTTATAGTATTTAGATCAAAATTGCATTTGTTTGCTTAGGAGAAAATGTATAAATTTAGGGTAGTCGAAAATGTGAATTAGAATAAGTTAGGTATGGGAATCCATTATTGAAAATCGAGAAAAATGACCTTAGTTAGTTAAACTTAGTGAAATGCATTAAACTAAGGAATTTTTGATATAAACTCCACGAATAGTGCATTTAAAACTTTTAAGTTGATTAATTGAATAGCAGAATACATAATTTATATATTTGTGGTATTAGACTACGAGAATCTTGGAGAAAGACCAATTTATGCTGGAGGATTATTAGTGGGAGTGGTTACCCTCCCCTTGTAGTAAGTAAATCGTACATGTATTTTGGTTGCTTTTGAAATAATATGATATCTAAGCATGTGTTTGAAAATAATATGAAAATTGTGAATTTTGAATGTTTTATATGCTAATATTAAATTCATGAAATGATTGTTGAAAATGATGTCAATGTGTGAATGTTTATGAACGAAAATGATTTTATGACTCTGGTTGTTACTTAATATTTATTCTGACTTGGTCGGGTCTCGTGACAAAAGCAAGACCTGCGAGCTATTCAGAATTCTGTTTAACGTGCTATACACATTTTTGTTATATTCGAAATGAAAAGAATGTTCGCTTTAAGCAGAATACGTGATCACGTTCTAGATCTGGGTCACCGTGGGTTCAGGTGACACTAATTGACTGAGCCATTCTGAAAATGGCTATACTAGGAATTGGTTTTTGTATAATTCAAAAGTTTATAAATGTATTGATTTGTTTGAGCATTTATTTTCTATATTGCATCAACATGTGAAACTTGCATGATTTACTAACTGAGATTTTATCTCACTGTTTATTTTAAAATTTTTATTTTTCAAAAAATAGTACGTAGAAATGACAAAGGACGCGTACAAGGTTAGTTAGGCGTAGATAAAAATTTTGGTTATATGTGTAATTAATAAAGTAATTATAAGAATAAGAACTAGCTATATAGATAACTCTTTGTATGTATAAGAAATTTAAAAATTGTTGACATTTAAGAATCATATAACACTAATGTAGTATTATGCGTGAATTTTAAAATATTAAGGCTAAGTCCTTATGTATGAAAATTATGTACGGAGGGTGTGACAAATGATGTAACATTTAGTGGATATTTGGATTAATGATGCAAATACTTTATGAGTAAATAATGTAGCATTATGTAATCATGATTGATTAAGTATAGGAATAAGGTGTTACAAGTGGTATCAGATAAGGTTTGGGGTTCTGTAGACTCTAAGTAATGAGATAATGATTTGAGGTTTGTAAATATTAGAAATGACTAAAAAATTTGAGTATATAGATATTCAGATTAATAGGGAAACTAAGGTTTGAATTTTAGAGAATCATTGAGAAAATATAATTATGGCAATGAGCGACAGAGAAGAAAGTATTGATATGTGTGAATACTGTATTAATACATGTGAAGAAAGTATCAATATATGTAAAGAAACTATATATACATGTGAAGAAAGTATCAATACTTTTCGAGTTTGAGAGTTCAAAATCATTTACGAACTCACCTAGATTAACACCATAAGAAGAAAGGAACAATACATGGAGACAAATGTATCGATACTTAGTGTCAAAGAAATTTTCAAAACCAAATTTTCATAAACGGATCGATACCAACGCTTAAAAGTGTCGATACATTACAAATCAGAGTTCAGAGTAGGATTCTGTAGATTTTAGGTTACTAAAAAAAAAAAAACTAGGCAAACTTTTTAGTTAGTGCAGTTTTAACTTTGGTATATTTGTGATAATTTCATGGAATTTATTTTATTTTGTTTTGGTTTGCAGATATGGTAAGGACAAAGTATGATCTATGGACTAGTATAAACAAAAGTAAAAATGATACGATTAGTGGAGCTCTCGTAAAAGACATAATAAATTTGTACATTATTAGAAAGAGAGTAGAACTAGCAATAACTATTCTCTGTTGTTCCCATATCGATCCTAGTTCAAGGGCGACCGAAGAAGTGAAAAAGAAAGCCCTTTTAGGAATATGGGTGTGAATTGTAATAAATTAGTAGTGGGATATTTGTATTGGAAGAGGAGGTATTGCAACACTTATAACACGAATAGGTGTTAGGTGAATATATTAAGGGAAACCTTTTTTATAGGGAGGCTATTTCAAGTGAGAAAAATAACAATGAAGGATAAAGAAGATTGGATCCTTAACTGAATCGCATGAGTGAACACTTTGAACCTAAGATTGTTGAAGTTAAAAATAGCGAAATGGTAAAAAAAAATTTATTAGTTAGAAATTTAGAAACCAAAATTATTAAAGTAATGGAGATATAGTTTTAGTGTGTACAAGTGTGATTTGATTGCTATTTCATTTAAATTGGTGTTAATGTTTGGATAAAGTTAGAAAAGTTTATGAAGCATATATTTTGGAGGACAGAACGACTATTACAGAGTTAAAACTAGTGTTCCATCAAGTATACTTATAATTCTATTGGGCAATAAGTTTGTTGAAATAGTTATTTTCCATTACACGATAATTAAACAGATTAGTATAGTGTGATTGTAGAAAAAAAATCGAATTTTCTTTGCAAATATTGTGGGAAATCTAATCCCGATATTTGTTATAAAGAGTCGGGGGCTTGCTTCGGGTATAGAAAGCAAAGGCATAAGATTAATGAATGTTCAACTAGAAGAGTGGATAGTAAAGATAATACGGAGGAAAGTTAAAATAAAAGGCAAAAGGTATAAGAATGAGTTTATGCTTTAACCAAGCAAGATGCATAAGCGTCCAATGACCTGGCAATATGTATTGTAGTTTTTTTAACCAAAAGGTTAAAGTATTTGATTATGGGGCTACATATTCATTTGTGGCTTGTATTTTTGTTTGTTCTTTTGATAAAATATGTTATGTGTGTTGCTACTTCTATGGTAAAATATAGTTATAAATTATAATTACAAAGATTGAGAGATTAGTTTAGAAGATAAGAATTTTATAGTTGATATATTGCCATTAAAGATGATTATTTTAACATTATATTGGAAACGAATTGGTTGGCCGCCTATCATGTGGTAGCGAATTGTTTTACTAAGATAGTAGTGTTTAACATACTAGGCCAATCGAAATTTGGTTTTAGTGGGAGACGATTTGTCTTGGGTTAAGAGTTGCTTAATGTGATTAAGGCTACGAAGTTACCAAGAAAAAAAAAAGGTGGATGTGAAGATTTCTTAGTTTATGTGATTACCGAAGAGCGAGTCAAGCCATAATAAAAGATAAACATCGTATTATAAATGGAATGGTGAGAATGATGGGATCGCAAAATAAGTTGATTGAAGATATTACTTGGAATAGTGGTGCTTTAAGAATTGTTATTTGAATTGTTCTTTTTGAGGGAGTATGATAAAATTTCTTTTAACAATATTAATGCATGTCTTAAGTAAAAAGTGAGATCTTAGAATAAAAGATTTTTATTAGCTAGTAGAAGACCTAAATGGAAATAGAATAAGTGAACAAATCCAAGTAAAAATGTATAAAAGGAATAAGCAAGATGTTGTGTGATGGAATCCAAGATAGTCCACAAGTTGATCAAGTTGTTCAAGATCCGTTGCATATTCCAGATGGGCCTATTACAAGGTTATGTGCAAAGAAAATTCACTTCTGTTGGTATCAAAGCTTAGCTCTAAGATCAGGTTATTCTATCATCTATTTTTAATTTTGTGTTCGTCGATTCAAATATATATATATATATATATAAATCTAATATATTCTGCTTTAATGCACTAACATTCTAGGTTTGAATATATTGTTCTTAATTTATCTTACTTGTTGAGCTATTAAATAATAATAAAAAAAACATTAGTTCTGTAATTTTTTTTCTTTTAATCACTTTGTTTCTTGCGTGTCTTTCTTGTTTCTTGTGAGTCTTTCTTGTTCCTTGTATATCTTTCTTATTCCTTGCATGTCCTTCTTATTTCTTGCGTTTTTCTTATTTCTTACATGTCTTTCTTGTTCTTGCATCTTGTTGGTGTTTTCCTTATTGATCTTGTGTTCTTGATTGATCTTACTCGATTCTTGTGTTTAATTTGAAAAAAAAAAATTCATCAAAGTTCTCAACGTAAATAGGGTAATTCCTTGCTACCTTGTAGGAGTTGTTTATTTGGCTACTAATAAAAGAATTATTAACCTAATCCACTTAGGAAAGATCCTAATTTTCGGCCAAAATACTGAATTTTCAGGTTTCTTTGTTGCATTATAATTTCTTGTTTAGATTAAAAAAAAAACAAATACGACAAGCAACACAAGGATAAATTCTGAATTTTATCAAATTGGTGATTGAACTTCTGCATTCTTTTCTTTTCTTATATTTTTTTTTTGATTGAGTCTAGAGTCTAATCTTTCTATATTTTCGTCTATTCTTATTCCTTGCTCGTTTCTTGAATTTAATTGCTTGAGGGGACAAAACTTAGGTTTCTTGTCTACGATTGAGTCTTTAGTTCTTAAAGAATTCGAAAGAGGAATTTTGAGTGGGAAAAGGCAAGAGTGCGTGAGCACAACATCAGGAAAAAGCCTAATTGAGTATAAACATGAGTAGAATGACATTGCTAATATAAATACGTGAGGCTGAAAGCTTATTCACAATGTCTAAAGAAGTTGTCGTAACACATAGTACCAACGAATCAGCTCAAAACAAAGAGATCCCCGAGTTCACAATGTAACCATGTTTCAGTTGTTTGAGCAGTTGGATATGATATTTGAGGAAATGAGGGATAACATGGAGAAACAAAGGACGGATATTATGCATATGATGAATAGACATGAGAGAAGATTGGCTAATGTATAAAGGGGGCAGTTTAAGCAAGCACAAAATTCAAATTTACAAGCTAGGCATAGGCAAACTACTTTTAGATAAGTATGAAGTCGAGAATGAGTAGGGTGATAATGGTGATTTTGATGAGTATGGGCATAGACCAGCCATGGGCAGATTTCGGCCAAGGGTTGGGAGACATGATAAGGGAGTTCGAAGAGGTTTTAGAGAGAGAAATGAAGTCGATGAAGACTTGAGTAAGATTAAGATGACGATTCCCCCATTTCAAGGTAGGAGTGATCCTTAAGCATATCTTGAGTGGCAGAAGAAGATGGAGTTAATTTTTAAGTGTCACAATTATTCCAAGAATAAGAAAGTAAAGTTACCTGTATTTGTGTTGACAGATTACGCAATTAATTGGTGGGATCAGTTGGTGACTAATTGGAGGAGAAATCATGAGAGGTCTATTAAAACTTGGGCTGAGTTAAAGTCCGTCATGCAGAAGAGATTTCTGTTGAGTCATTACTTTAGGGATCTTTTTCAAAAACTCCAAAGGCTTACACAAGGGTATAAGAATGTAGATGATTATCATAAAGAGATGGAGTTAGCGATGATGAGAGCTAATGTAGAAGAAAATAGGGAAGCCACTATGGCACAGTTTTTGAGTGGTTTGAATAAAGAGATTGCGAATATAGTGGAATTTCAACATTATGTGGAATTAGAAGACATGATACACATAGCCATGAAGGTGGAAAGGTAGTTAAGAAAGAAAGGAGCAACGAAGTACACTTCGGGTTCAAGTACGTCATGGAAACCAAAATGGGATAGTAGTGGAAGAAAAGATGGGGCTGTTCTTAAGATCAAATTTGAGCCACCTAAATAGAAGGAAGATTTAACCATCAAGCCTAAACTACAAATCGAATCTCAACCTAGTAAGAACTGAGACATCAAATGTTTCAAATGTTTGGGAACGGGCTACATTGCTTCCCAATGTTTGAATAAGAGAGTCATGATGATGAGAGACAATGGTGAAATAGTGACCGCAAGTGAGAGTGAAGAGGATGAGATGCCGGAGTTGGAGGATGCTAGTACCATGGTCATAATATGTTGGAGCCTGTGAGTGAAGCTCTTATTAGTTGGCTTGCATTAAGTACACAAGTTAAAATTGATGATATGGAGCAGCAAAGGGAGAACATATTTAATACGCGTTGCTTCGTTAACAACAAGGTATGTAGTATGATCATTGATAGTGGAAGTTATACTAATGTTCTGAATGCTGCTTTAGTAGAGAAATTAAGGTTACCCTTGCTTAAACATCCCAAGCCCTATAGATTACTTTGGTTGAATGATTATGGGAAAATTAAAGTAACGAAGCAGGCATTGGTTACTTTTGCAATTGAAAAATTCAGTGACGAGATGTTATGTGACGTTGTTTCTATGCATGCTATTCACTTGTTATTGAGGAGACCATGGCAATTCGATCAAAATGTAACTCATGATGGTCGTACAAATCGGTATAACTTTGTTAAGGATGGGAAAAAAGTGATCTTCGTACCTTTATCTCCAAAACAAGTGTTCAATGATCAAGTGAAATTAAAGAGTGAGGCCGAGAGTTTCAAGAGAAATAAAGGAAGTGAGGCCGAGAGTACCAAGGGAATAAAGGAGAGTAAAACTGACAAATCCATGGATGCAAAGGGGAAAGAAACCGAAAATGGGGGAAAAGAGAGTGAGGGGAGAGTGAAATCTACTTTTTTTGCCAAAATTGAGGAAGTCAAGAGAGAATTCAAACAACAAAAGCTTATGATCCTACTTTTCTGTAAGGAGTCATTCCTTAATATTGAAAAAGCTAACGTTAACCGTTCTTTTCCTAGTGTTTTTATGTCTGTATTGCAAGAGTACGAGGACTTATTTGCTGAAGACATACCTAGTGGATTGCCACCCATTCGAGGTATTAAATACTAAATTGACTTCATTCTTGGAGCCCTTATTCCAAACCGACTAACGTATTGAAGTAAATCTGCGGAGATGAAGGAGCTTCAACGATAAGTCGAAGAATTGATGAGTAAAGTTATGTGAGGGAGAGCACGAATCCTTGTGCCGTTCCAGTACTTTTGGTACTGAAGAAAGATGGAACATGAAGGATGTGTATCGATTGTCGTGCCATCAATAATATAATAGTAATGTATCGTCATCCCATTCCTAGGTTATATGATATGCTTGATTAGTTGCATATTGCCACATTGTTTTCAAAGATTGATTTAAAGAGTGAATATCATTAAATTCTCATGAAAGAGAGAGATGAGTAGAAAACTGCTTTTAAAACCAAGTATGAGTTATATGAGTGGTTAGTTATGCCTTTTGGACTTACTAATGCACCTAGTACTTTTATGAGATTAATAAATCATGTTTTGCGTGTGGTTTTAAGTAAATTTGTGATTGTGTATTTTGATGACATTTTCATATATAACAAGTGTTTAAATGATCATATAGAACATTTAAAGTGTGTGTTTGATGTTTTACGAAAGGAGAAGTTATATGCTAATTTTAAGAAATGTGCATTTTGCATGAGTGAGTTGTGTTTCTTGATTATATAGTTAGTGCAAATAGTATTGAGGCTGATGAGAATAAAGTTAAGGCTATCAAGAAGTGGTCAACTCCTAAGAGTGTAACTAAGGTTCGTAGTTTTCATGGTTTAGCTAGTTTTTATTGGTGTTTTGTGAGGGATTTTAGTACCATTGCCACACCACTCACCGAGGTTGTTAAAAAGAATATTCATTTTCATTGGGGGGAAGAGCAACAAAATGTGTTTCAGACACTTAAGGATAGGTTATGTTCTACTTCAGTTTTGGCATTACCTAACTTTGATAAAATATTTGAGCTTGAGTGTGATGTTTGAAGAATAGGCAATGGAGCCGTTTTAATGCAGGAAAAGTGTCCAATTGCTTACTTTAGTGAGAAATTGAGTGGAGTATCGTTGCGGTATCCTACCTATGACAAAGAGCTTTACGCACTGGTTAGAGCATTGGAGACTTGGCAACATTACCTATGACTAAAAGAGTTCATGATTCACACCGATCACGAATCATTGAAGCACATCAAAAGCTAAGGTAAGTTAAGCAAACGTCATGCAAGGTGGATTGTGTAACACCCGTAATTTTAAAAATTTGTAACTATAGCATCTGCAGTATATAGAAAATTTAATCAAATAATTTGATTTTATTTGATTAATTAAAATTTCATGTAACTTGTAATTTTTAGGTAAATAATTGAATTTTAGACTCAAAATATGTTGTTTATTTAGGTCCAACATTAATGTTATAAAGTTAAGTTATAAGTGAATTTTAGATTAAGAAAATAGTGTTTAGATTAATTTTGTACTTAATTGAAAAGATTTTGAAACATTAAAGGTTATTTTAGAAATTTTTTTAAAATGACTAAAATAAAAGTTTTAAGTTATTTTTATAATATTAAAAAGAACAGGGAGTCTAATTGATATTTTACATTCCACAATATAACACAATTTGCCTTCTTTCTTTCCCTTTCTTTCTCAAATTTCGGCTTAATTCCTCCTAATTTAAGCATTTTTCTTTCAAATTTCAATTACGAGTAAGCTTAATGATTCACTAGAAGCTTAATTTTTATATTTGAGGCATGAAATTAAATTTAAATTACTATTTACATAACAAATTTATCATTGATTTTACTTAGAAAATGTTAAATTGGGTTAAATTGGAATAGAAAACATAGTGTTGGATTGATTTAGCATTGATTGAGGTGTTTGTGGAAAAAAATTGGTGTGTTTTTCTCTCGGGTAAACAGTGATTTTGAAGGTGATACAATGATTTTGAATATTGTTACAGTAACTTTAATCTGCACAGTAACTGTTTGTACAGTAAATTCGGTATAAATAGTACTTAGCTACAGTACCCCCCTGTATAAACAGTATATGCTACAGTAATTCCGGTATAAACAGTATTTTTGATACAGTATTTAAATAAAAACCATATTTATTTACTTATGCGAAAATATATAAATTTAGAGCAGTCAGAAATATGAATTAGCATAAATTAGTAATAGAAATCATTGTTGAAAATCGGATAAAGGACTTAGTTAGTTAAATTTTGTGATAAGGGTAAAACCAAGGAAATTTTGACACTAATTGCATGAATATCGTATTTAAAATATTTACATTGTTTTATTAAATAGTAGAAAACATGATTTATATATTTTTAGTATTAGGTTACGAGAATCCGAAAGAAAAATCAGGTTAGGTGGGAGGATCATTAGTGGGAGTGGTTACCCTCCTATTGTTGTAAGTAAATCGTGCATGCATTTTTAATA
>JAXCLQ010070749.1:0-13735 GCA_035584115.1 Cedrela odorata
CTACCAATGTTCTCGTGGAACTCCCCAAACCATTATAGAATGTGTGTAGTTGCAGCCAATTAGCAACTCCATGATGTAGACACTTTCTTAGTAGATCTTTGAATCTTTCCCATGCTTCATATAATGACTCTCCATCAAGTTATCTGAATGTTGCTATCTCTATTCGTAGTCTTGCAGTCTTGGCTGGTGAAAAAAATTTAGTAAGAAATTTGTGTGCTAAGACATCCCATGTGGTAATACTTCTTGATCGCAAAGAGTTGAGCCAGTTTTTAGCTTTGTCATGAAGAGAGAATGGGAATAATCTCAATCGGATGGCGTCATCAGTAACACCATTGTGCTTAAAAGTATCGCAGATCTCCAAAAAGCTATCAATGTGGGCATTTACATCATCGTTCGGAGATCCCCCGAACTAATTGTTCTGTACCATGTGGATAATTGCTAGCTTAATCTCAAAATTGTTAGCTGTAATAGTCGGTCATCGTATTGCCAAGGCATTACCCACTATGGGTAAGAGCATAATCACGTAATGCTCGAGTATTCTCACTATGTACTGGTACCATGTTTTATGTATTGTTTGGTTCTTCAGCCATAGTGTTAGATGAGTGTGAATGTTGAGCTGAATCAAACAAATTTTCAATAGAAGTTTCAGAATTACTTTTTACCAAGCGACGAGAATAAGGATCACAATGCCACTCAAGCATAGATTAAAAACAACACAATAAAAATAAAAAGAAGTAACAATTATGATATATATATATATATTACAACAATATAAAATAAAATAAAATAAAAGAGAGGTGAAACCCTCCTCTTGAAAATAAAGAAAAATAATTAACAAACTAAAATAAAATAAAAGAATAGAGGGGGTGAAACCTTCCTCTTGAAAAAATAAAGAAAAATAAATAACAAGCTAAAATAAATTAACAATAGGTGGTAAAACCAACCATATAAAATAAAGTAATAAATAACTAAAATAAATTAACAATAGGTGGTAGAACTAACCTTATAAAATAAAACAATAAATAAGTAAATAAATTAATAATAAGTGGTAGAACCAACCATATAAAATAAAACAATAAACAAGTAAATAAATAAACAATAGGTGGTAGAATCAACCATATAAAATAAATAAACAACCATAAATTTTTTTATTTTAATATATATTTTTTAAACAAAGAAAAATAGATAAATAAATAAATAAAATACCACTCTAAAAAAAATACCTGCAATAAAGGAAAAAGAAAATAAATTAAAAATAAATATCAAATTAAAATTTGAGTTATGTAATATCAGTATTAATTTAAACAAACAATCCCCAGCAACGGCGCTAAAAACTTATTGTGCAAAATCGCAAGTGTACGAATCGAACAAGTAATAGAGTAATGAGATGAGTATCATCCCACGAGAATTGTTGTAAATTAATTCCCAAGACTTGGTATAACCCAGATTATATTTGGTTAATGAAATTTGATAGATAAAAATTAAAACTAAAATTAAATACAAATAAAGTAAATGAATAAGATTAATAAGCTAAAAACTCTAGGATTATGATTCCACCTTAATTAATTAGTTCCTCCCCTTTGTTCTTTTTAACAAAGATTAATTATTTGGTTACTAATTAAGTATTTCTAAATTATTCACGTAGCCTATCCCCGAGGTTTAAGGAAAATATCATGTAAAGTTTAATTACTATGTTCCCATGTAAAGTTAAAACATTAAATGATTTATTAAGATTTATGGATCTTTTTTAAGAACTACACAAACCATACAAGTATATTCCTATCCTACATATAATTTATAACATTCAATACAATTAATTAAAATACATAAATTAGCTTCCGCTATCATTATGATTAACAATTCAACTAAATAGTGATTAATTATTTATAAGCATTAAGAGTAATATTGAACGTATCAACCAAGATAGAAAATTCATAATTATATTAAACAAAGGGTTGGAATATCAAAGTTAGATTACATCATAACCCTAGAAAAATAAATCTACTCCATAATAAAATAAAACACAACAAATATTAAATAACAAAACATAATAAAAGATTGGGAAAACTTAGTAGTTTGAAACTTCGCCATAGAGTTTCCTCCTTTGCTTTACTCCTCATTTCCAAGCTCTCTCTCTCTCTCTAATATCTTGTGTTCTTCTCTTCAATATTCTGTGTTTTGAATGATGATTCTAATGCCTATTTATAGGCAAAGTTTACCTCCATTTACATCATCGCCTGCATTATCATCCATTAAGCTTTCTAATTTTCTTAATACACCCTTCTACATCATCGCTTACATCAAACATCATTACTTACATTATAATGACATATTACATCATTACTTATATCATAAATCATTAATGACATATGCGCTTACATAAGCATGATATAATATTTATTTCTAAAATACTCTATCTTTAAAATGCGATAACTTCTTTGAGCGATCTCAATTCGAGCTATTCCTTCCAAAATATTTGCAATGAGCTAATTTGAATAAGATTCAATTTTATAGCGATGATCTCGTCGTGAATAGTTACATTTGGTGGGGTCCACATGCGGTTTTCCATCAGTTTTATCCTAAAAATAAAAAATACAAAAAGATGTAATAATTTATTTAATAATAACAAAATTAACAAGATCTAAATTAAAATTCAAGTTTAAATAGATAAAATAACTCTATAAAAATAGAGCTATTAGAGCCCATTAGGTACAACACAATGTCAATGTCTTAACTATTGGTAAATGTCCCACGAGAGACAAACGGAATCCAAAACCTATCTTAGTAAGTGAGATCTCGACCTTGACGTAATGAAGATCTCAGGTGTGACGTAGCCTGAGATTTTCTAGTTCAATGAAAAGATCTCGGATCTAAACATAGAAATTCAAGACCTCTTTTCCTAATAAAGGTCTCAAGTATAATATGACGAGGGCCTCGAGTAAATCATCAGAACCTAATACTATTTCTATTAAAGAAGAAGGTCTTAGATGAAACGTAAGATTTTCGAGACCTCTCGTCAACAGTTATTTATGGTCGTTATAAAATTAAAGCTTCTCAAATTTTTCCAAAATAAGGGAGGATTTGTAGTCTGGTAGATGTATTCTGCAAATAGAGCTAATGATCCCATGATCTCTAAAAAATTCGGGATCATAATTCCATAATTCCTTATAATATCATTGAATCCGGAATTATGATTCCTTGATTCCTTAGAATCCTAATAAACTTGGGAGACATAATGGTAGTTAAACGAAACAACCTATAAAGGTAAGCGGAAGGTAACTAGGTATGAGATACAATAAGAGATATAACATACTAAGTTTTAGCTATCAAATTGTTGTCATTATTTTCTTTCAAACACATATAAAAGCAAAACCCTAACTTATATAAGTATAAGAGAGATTTTGCAAAATCACTAGCTTTACCCTTGATATTTTCTGTGATTTTAGGTGAAATAGTAATAAAAAAAGTAAAGAAGACAGTTCTGGTGCATAGAATTCCAGGAAGAATTTTACTGCATTAACATCTAATGCCGTATGTGGTAAACAAATAAAAATCTAAAACAACTATGATCATGAGAAAAGTTCATGGTAGCAACACAAACATACACAACCAAGAAACGTACAATAGTGAGTGAAAATCCGAAAGGTAATTCTTTTAAAACAACAATTGTAGCTAACCTCGATTGCAACTATTAACGACCACCTTCCGGTGATGCGAATTTGAGCTCCCATTTAAAAACTTCGTCTCTACGCCAAAATCCCCTTAAAGAAGGAGACAGAGAATTTGCTCAATAAGTCCAAATATTGAAGGACAATGAAAGAAACATGCAGAGAAAGACCAGCAAATCCAAACACTAGCGGAGGAAATTACAAAGATGAAGAGAATGCTTCAAAGCGGTACTTTCAGCCCATAGGTGGTTGCACCTTTGAAGGCAGTGGAGAGCAGCACTCTAAGCATCCTGCGAACTGAAAATTGTGGGGTAAATCCCCACCAGAATATCTTTAAGAGGAGGTATACTGTCGTGGAGGAAGGAAAGGGGAAGGTCCCTGACCACCCACCAGAAAGGCTAGTAATGCTTTAGGATAACAATCTTCATTTTAGAATCATTGATAAACCATGCCCCGAGTCTTTATACTTGTCGAATAGCCCAATAATGAGCCATAAATGGAGGTTAGAGTGCTGCTTAAGTCTGGAAAACATGAGAAAAGTCCTCAATTAAAAATGTTAGAAGGGGAGAAAAGGCTCTAAGCAAAATAAATCACGAGATGAAAAAGGTTAGGGGTAGGCCTAAGGGATCAAAGATAGCGAAGCCTATGTCAATGAGATTAGTGAAAGGTTTGTAAAGTTAGAAGAGATGGGACTAGAAGAGGAGTGCTGAGCCAATATCCTGGTTAGTATTTCATTCTAAGTCTTATTTCTCACAGAGAATCCTAGATCTCATTCTGTCCAAAACGTTTAAGATTCCCCAAATAACTCTAATTACAAGGAGAACTGATCCATCTCTCTATATAGATTTCTTCAAAGAGATGATATTGATACATGAACTGAATGAATTCCAGATGTGCCATTTTGTCCCATTGACATTGGAAGGATAATTAAGGAAGTGGTTTACAAGCCTGACCCCCAACAGTATCCAAGACTTTGATTAGCTCTATAGAGTATTCATCAATGAGATTAAAAGAGTAGTTACGAGTATGAAATCTCTGAGTTCATTACTGCTAATGAAGCAGGTATAAGATGATAGCTACAGATGTTTTGTCAAGAGATATTATGATGAGGTAATGAAATTGGGAGTTTATCACCATCTTCTGGCATTGCAAGGTCTCAAAAAGGGTCTTCGTGTAGATCGGGAATGGTATGTTATTCGCAAACCATCCATCACCACTTACGAAATAGCTTGGAGGAAGCTATTAGATGAGATTGAGATTGAGGATCAGGTCACCCTCAAGTTAAAAGAAGAAAAGACAATGGGATTATCCTCGTGACAAAATGTGTGTCCCAAAATTTGACAACAAGAAAAGACATGGTGACAAAAGAAATTCAGATAAGAGAAGAAAAGGGATGATATCAGAAATTCAGATCAGAGAAGAAAAGGGATGATATCCCCTCGAGGTGACAACGTTTTTTTAGGAAGGATGATACGAAGGGTGGCTCAAGTCCAAGAAGTAAGGAAGTTTACGTCGCTCAATGCACCTCTTTCGCAAATCCTTCGATGAGTCAAAAGGTTGGGTACTTTACTAACGGAACCCCGTCTAATAAAAATAAAATCTAATTGAAGTACAAACAACAAGTTTTTCGAATTCTACTAAAGCACTGAACATTTGAAAGATAAGTACTTCGACCTCAAAGACCAGATCGAGGTTCTTGTCAAGAATAACTACTTGGCATATTTTATGGCAGATAATGAGGAAAGGATTAAAGTCCCTAATCAGAGGGTTGGATGAGAAGAAAGACATGAGCATCAATCAATGGTGATCTTAAGTGGGTCCACGTTGGTAAGAAACTCATATAGGGCAAAGAAAAACTATTCAAGATATTCCTTTTCCAATTCTATCTCAGATGCTCATGTTATAAATGTAAAGGCCAAGAAGAAGCAAAGAACACCTCAATTCTCATCATGTTCACAAATGAAGATGAGGCTGGAGTATATTATCCTCATGATGATGCCTTGGCAGAATCTTTGACAGTTTGAACATTCAGGTCAGCCATATACTAGTTGATAAAAGAAGCTCAACTGATATTATTTTCAAGAAAACTCTGAATTCTTTAGGTATTGAAGACATGAGATTAAGACTAGCAGATCGTGAATCTAATCGTTAGGCACATTACAACTACCGATTGCAATAGGAGACAGGCTTTATAAAAAAACCATAATAGTTGAGTTCTAGGTCAAAGATCTCAAGATATCTTATTCAATGATTCTTGGAAGACCTTTCCTTAGGTCTACAAGAACGGTAAAGAACATCTACTACCTAAAACTAAAGTTCAGGGCATGAGAAGGCATTGGCATAGTTAGAGGAAGACAAAAAGAGACCCTATCATGTTTTGCCACCTCGTCAAGAAGCTCTTACTGCATATCAAAGCATCCTTTGAAAGAAGGTTTTGAGACCAAGGACAAGAATGCAGAGCAAGAACAGATAATTGAGAGCTTAAGTAGGAAATCGGGTCAGGGCAGTGTGTTGTCAACAGTGGAGCCCGTTGAGGAATTAGAGTCTGTGAATTTAAATGATAAGGCTTCAGAAAAAATAGTTAAGATTGGATCACATATGCCTGATGTACAAGTTAGAGTTTCTTGATGGTAGCAAGTTCAAAAAGCCATAGAATGCAAAAAGGCTTAAGTTGTATTATCCCTTAAAATTATCTTGGACTTATAAAATCTTTGTCCTATATGTAATACAAGGATCTTATTCATATACAATGTTCTGATGTCTGCAAGATTCTTAATGATAAAGATACCCTAAAGATGAAGTGGTTCTTGAAGTACAAGGAAAAAGAATCTCATTCATCTCGGGATAAGATTATCCACAACTCGAATAAATTTTAAGCTTGATCTTAGAAGGTATAAGAGTGAAATGGCTCCCAGATGATTACATTTTATTTACATCAAGGTAATATTATCCAAAACTTGAATAAGTTATGAGCTCAACCTCAAGACGTATAAAAATGAAATAGTTCCCAGATGATTACGTTTCATTCATCTCGACGTAATATTATCAGTAACTCGAATAAGTTCTAAGCTTTACCTCATAACTTATAAGAGTGAAATGGTTCCTAGATGATTACGTTTCATTCATCTCGGTGTAATATTATGCAAAACTCGAATAAGACCTTAAGACGAACAATGGTTTAATAGTTCCCAGATGACTATGTTTCTCAATTTCATATTAGGGCAATAATATGCAAAACCCGTATAAGCCTTAAGCTTGCGATGTGCTAGAATCTAAGTGGTTCTTGTATGAAAATATTTACTTCTAAGAAAAAAAGTTCAAAAGACTGACTTGTAAGACTCAAGTTTTGCATTCTCAGGTCAATTCAGGTCAGATCTTTCAACTTAATTATTTATGCCAGCAGAAGTTCTTCTAAGTTATGCATGAAGTTTAAGTGTGGAAGATTGGTTTGTGATACTCAAGTTTTTACATTCTTAGTTCATAGATCAGGTTAGATCTTTCAAATCATTTATTTGTATTAACTGAATCTTTCCTAAAGTTATTCATTCAAAAAAAAAATTACAATTATTATTATTGCCTTATCTGTTAGCTTGGTTGTCGGTAAGATTAGGGGGAGCAATCTTTAAATCGCTAAGGGAAACTTCATCCTCAGCAAGGATATCATCATATAAGGCCTCGTCGGGGACGGAGGCTTATGTTTCAAGGCCTCGTATAGCCAACTTGGGCAAAGGTCAGGATACTGACTTTGGAAAGTCCTGCAAGCCAGATCAATACTGTCGTTGACCCGATCCGCAATGGTGGCCTTAACTATCCTCTCAGCCTCTTCCAGTTTAATAGTCATGAACTTGGATTTTTCTTTTTCAGCTTTCAAACTTAGTTGAAGTCCTTGCCATTTCTCATCCAAGCTCAGTTAAAGTCCCTAACACCTTAGCTTGGACTCATTCAAATCAAATTCAAAAGTGTTTATCCTTTTGTTTAATTCTACTTGAAAAGACTCAAAGGTTGCAAACCTAACCTGAAGCTCTTCTAGTTCTTAAGCCCATTTCTCCTTCTCAACTTTAAACTAAGTCCTTTCTTTGGCCAGTTGCTTCTCAATCTTTTCTTTATTATCGATCAACTAGGTATTTTGTGTTTCTAACTTAAGAGTTATGTTATTCGTGGCATCTCTCTTTACGGAGCCTCGGTGCATAGTTATGGCATGCTAAATCTGAGCAGATTATCAAATATTAAACAAAGGGGAGAGAATTCATCATTATATAAAGAAAGATTTTATTAACTAACATGGCTAAGCCATTTTTGCATTTAGTCTAGTATTGTATTGGTGTCAACAGAGGAGAGGGCTTTTAAGTACTTAAGAGGGATACAGATTGCCTACTCATTGATGGCAGGGATGAGGTAGGCATAAAACTTCCTTTTCTCCTCAGAGAGGTCCTTAACAATAAGCTCGGGGTAAATCTGAGATGAGCTGCCATCACTAGTTTTCTTGGGCGGTGGTCCCTTTTTCTTCCTCTACTTCTACCTCATTCTTCTTGTGCTTCCCTTTATCTAATATGAGGCTAGAAGAAGGCATCAGATTGCTTTTGGAGATTACAATTCCAATAGAAGAAGGATGAGGGATACCCTTGAGAATAGTAACCTCAACTCTGGTCTTCGAGGCCTTAAGAGCCTTTACAACCTTTTTCCCTTGAGCTAGCCTTTTCAGGGCATCTAAGGGATTCTTTACTTGCTTTTTGGGAGTCATCTCTCTTGTTACAGGAAAAGTCAGGCAAAGTTTAGTTATTATAACCTAAGGTGAAGAATTGAGAAATTAACTACTTACTATTTCAAGCTTTTTCAAACACCTACAAAACTTGAGAAGAACAAGTTGGCAAAAAAAATGAAGGACTTTTGGTTTGACACCAAGGACTTAGCCATCCTAACCCTTTCTAAGTGTTTAGCTAAAAGCTTTGGCTGATCAGTCTAGGTGATTATATCCCTAAACAATCTAAATACTTAGACAGTATTGTCAAAATTCCATTTAACATAAAAAAAAAACCATTTATTTTTCTAATCCTTGTTATATGATAGATTGCTGATGATGGGATTGAGTTTTCTAGGTCAGGTCTGGAGATAGTACCGCCCTGGGTTTTTCCCTAGATTCCTCTTCAACAGGTACATGTGTTCGATGCCTTTAATCATAAGAGTTGAATCCAAGATCTTGCTTCAGAAAATATACAAACTCGATATGATTCTCCAACTATTAAGGTTTAGCTAGTAAAGGGCAATCCTAAAATACTTAAAAATCTTAGTGAAGTAGCCTTGGAAAGGAAGTCTAATGCCAAAGTGAAATAATTCCTCGTTAAAGAAAATTTTGCCATCAAGGGAACAGCTAGAAAGTTCATTCGCCTCAAGGATCTTAAGATAGATGTCTTTTGAGATATTATAGCAGCAAGTATAAGTTTCTAGGTTCGACTCTACGATTGTAGATATAAACCAATCAGCTTCAAAAGCAACCTCTGTTCCATTGCTTGAGGAACTAAGGAAAAAACAGGGATGATAGCCAACTCCTTCTCTAAGTTGTTTCCTTTAGAAGCAGTCTCGTTACCAATTATAATAGAATTCATTTCTATTAATAAGATTAGGGAAACAAACTATTAAGGGCTACTTAAGATCATTAACAACTTAGAAAAATTCTAAAATGGTCTAAAACCCTAAGAAGCTATCTAATACCCATTTCAATAATAAAAATTCAAATCAATAAAGAAGTTAAGGAAATGTGAAAGTTTACCAATTGTTATGGAGGCAAAAGAAGAGTTTGGGATGAAGATCAATCGTTTGGGAGTCACAGAAAATCTTATACCTGCAACATTGTCTATAATGAGAAGATGGTTATAGACCTACACAAAGACAGAACTAAAGTTAAATATAAAGTTTGAAATCTTTTCCGTTCTAAATTGGCTGTTTTCGTTCTCAATGGCGTTGATATGAAAGGATTAAACCTAGTGCTCGAGTTCTCTACCTTGGTGCTGTTTCAATTACAATTGTCGATGAAATCTGAAGAAGGCTTGGAGATGAAGAAAATGCAAATAAGGACAATAAAGAGTAAAAATGGATTTTTTATAAGAGCAAGAAACTTCAGATAAAACGGTGTGAATAACCCTAACCAATGATGTAGCGAAGGGTTAAGAGAAAGCAATGTCAGATGGAAGATTAAAGAGATGATCATCATAATTCGAGAAAGGAGAATGTTATGATGAGGACAGAGGTGATCTTTGGGAGCTGAAATATTTTTGCTTCGTGGTCTACTAAAAAGTGGACACGTAGATGAAGATTTATGGGATTTAGATTAGCATTTAAAATTGGCATATGAAAGGCGATCGTAAGAGTCCGTTCAAATTAAAACTTTTAGTTTTTGTCAAAAATTAATTTTTGACTAAAACTAGGGTGCTTAATGTTTAGGAAAGTATCTAGAGCACGGATGAAGCTTAATGGGCATTGGGCCAAATAAGTACTACATAGTGCCAAAGCCTTAACCATTGGCAAAGGTCTAACAAGTGACAAATGGAATCTGAGACCTATCTTAGTCAATGAGATCCTGACTATGAAGTAATGAAGATATCAGATGTGATGTGGCCAAAGATTTCTTAAATTCAATAAAAGGTCTCGAATCTAAGCGTGAAAATCCAAAACCTTTTTTCCTATAAAGATCTCAAGTATAATATAATGAAGGCCTCAAGTAAGTTATCAAAACCCGTGACCATTTCTATTGAAGAAAAAGGTCTCAAATGAAACATAATATTTCAGAGACCTCTTGTCAGCAATTATTTCTAGCCATTGTGAATTTCAAGTTTCTCAAAATTTTTCCAAAATAAGATAGAATTTATAGTTTGGTGGATGTATTTTATAAATAGGACATATGATTCCGTAATCCCAAGAAAACTGATGAATTCGGGATCATGATTCCATGATTCCCTGGAACACTAATAAATTAGGGATTATAATTCCATAATTCCTTAAAATACTGTTGAATCTGGAATTATAATTTCTTGATTCCTTATAATTCTAATAAACTTGAAAGACATAATGGTAATCGAATGAAACAACCTATAAAAAGTAAGTAGAATGTAACCAAGTATGAGATACAACATACTAAGTTTTAGTTATCATATTGCTGCCATTATTTTCTCTCAAACTTATACAAAAGCAAAACTCGAACTTAAGCATCTAAGGTTTTCGCCGAATCATCGGTTTTACCCCTAATATTTTCTGTGATTTTAAGTGAAATAACAATCGAACAAACAAAGAATACCGTGAGAAGACCATTCTAGTAATAGAATTCCAAAGACAATTTTACTACATCAAAATTTATAAAGGAGTTGGAAAATCAAAAAAGTATAAGAGAAAGAATACCGTATATGTCACACCGCAGCCCGTGAGATCCACACGTGATAACCGCCACAAACCTTTAAAACACATTCTTAATCCCTGAACATGTCCCTTAGGCCTGTAAAGCTGCTTGGGTACCTGTCCTTGTATAATTATTTTCATAAACTTGTCTCTCCAAGACATTTTCAAATCATCCCTCAATAAAAGTATATTTAATTAAAATACATACAGGATACATATCAAATTACATTCTTTCTAACTCATAATTATATACATACAAAGTTTTACAAAGTCAAACCTAGTGGACTAATCTAGACAATCTATGAGTTAAGGATTACAATGATACCTGAGGGCTTTAAACCTTTAATCGATCACCATCACTAATTTTCGTTCTTGGCATGCTTGATTTCTTAAAACTGAAAAGTGAGGAGGGTGAGTATATGGGGATATTCTCCGTAAGTGGATAAAAATATATCTTTTTAAAAAATGATTTATAAATGCACGTAAAACAATTTATTCTAAAGCAAACCATGGCCCGTCATTCAAAATCAATGGGTTGGCTTCTTTTCCTAGTGGTTACCTTGCCCTTGGTAACCCCGAGACCGTTAGTAGGCTTTATGCAAAGAAAACAATGTTTATTTGATAAAAACAGTCTTTTTAAGATAAAGCATGCATGTTAATTTCCAAATCAGGCCCACCATTGATGTTGGCCTCGAGTGGTCATGCGGTAATACTCATGATCGTCCTCAATAATCCCATAGATAGGCAACCTATAACATCCACCATATAACTGCCCCACCTGCGGTGCACTCACCTAGGTGGCCTCTTAATAGGTCCATCTCTAAACTAATTTTCTATAATTACAGTCATATACAGTCTTGACCCTTCCAGCCACATCACCAATACAATCCACATAAATATCCAAATATACAATCATTTGTAAACATTTCATCAAAACTCATTTTATATCAATAATTCATGATCATTGAGAATATAATAATATCATCTTTCTTAGCCTCATAGGCACATGTATATCAAATTCGTTTATAGGCCATACACCTTTATTGTAAAACAACAACAATAAAACTATTTCTTAATTCATAAAATAATAAGTTTTATAAAATGATTTACAAAAAAGGAAACAAGTATGATCCACTCACCGAACCACTCCCACAATTAATCCTCGAGCCCACTAGGTTCCACTCGCTGATTATCGGTGCCTAATATCACACATGCACAGTCTCATGAATTTTAATTTTTTAAATAGTTATAACATGCACTAAATGTAATGTTCATCTATAACATGTCCACAATTCCTTAATTTGACACACATTATATTATAAGGCTTAACTTTTGAGGCCATTTATCTAATTCCCAACAACAGAATCCCATTGCCATAATTATTTCAAATTTTCATTTTCGTTTAAGACGACTATACCTATTCTCAACAATATTCAACATATATATATCATTATAAACTTCCATTTATCACAATTCTATAAAATTTTACATTTTTGTCAAACATAAATATATTATTCCAAACAGAAATCAATACATATTCAAAGTCATATTCTTCAAATTATCACTAGTTAACACAATTTTATGTTTCCTATGCGAAAATCAAATTTAACTCGGATGAACAGTAAACCCTTAATATCAAATGTTGTAAAATGTTAAAATTGAGCCTATAATAGGTTAATAGGCTTACCAGCAGTAACTTATCTAAGCTCCTAGAAACTTTAATTTGTTGTTTACACTCAAAAGCCATAAATTTGATTCGAAACTCATTTTTCTTCTTCGCTTATTCTAGCTCAAATGTGGTACTAATGCAAAGAGGAGAAGTTGGGGAGTAATTTGGTGACGGAAATTTGCAACATAATCGGAAGAAATTTGAAATATCAAGAGAAATAAGAGGAAAGAGAGGGAGACGTTTTAGGAAGGAAGATAAGGGAAATTTGTATGTTTTTTTTAAGAATGAGAATGAAAAGAACTATTGGGGCTTATATATATATATATATATAAAGGGTGAAAAGACTAAAATACCCTTAAAAATTTTAAAAATTCCTAAAAAAAATATTAATTACGTAGCGAACCAGTCGACCGCTTCATCAAACTGGTCAACTAGATTACTACAGTAATGACTACTGTGCGTGCTTCAGTATCACTATAGTAACAACTACTGTAGGTGTTACAATATCCGCTGAATACCTATTTTGCCAATGAGGAATCGGTCGACCAGTTGCTACTGTAATATAGTAACTGCTAAACATACATTCTGTCGGTCGACCGGTTCCACCCTTCAATCGATCGGTTGCTACAGTACCCAGCTACAGTAACTCAATTTTTACTATTTAAAAATCTTGCGATTTGATCCCTGAAAACTTTGCAGTTTGGTCATTATTTATTTATTTATTTATTTGATTAAATTCCCCTTATTCTTTGAACCAAATTTTAATTTTTCTTATATTTTGAGCTGACCTTTGCTCGCCTAAGCCTCGTTAATGTGTCAATTTATTTTAAATAATGCATGTATAATAATGAATGTCATTAAATAACTATTTTACCTATATGTTTGAAGAACATGGTTTACAATACAATAATTGGAAATTTTTTGTTTTTCTCTTTTCATCTCACACATATACATCATAACAAGGGCAACTTAACACTTGTAAAAACTGTATATAGACATACTTTTAGCTACT
>JAXCLQ010070750.1:0-10255 GCA_035584115.1 Cedrela odorata
CAAAATGATATAAATGCCATTTTATTAATCATAAACTAATTTACAATAATAATCAAAATTTATACATATATACATAAAGATGATATCCCTAGACCGTATGACACAATTGGTTCTAGGGCATATCTCCAACAGGATGTACCCAAGCACAAGGGTTCCTCAATGATAAACTATCTTATCATTTCAAGGTAATATTATCCACAGTCTAAATAAGCCATGAGTATTGGCCCAGTTGGCAACACCCAAGAGGGGGGTTAATTTGGTTACTTAAAAATTTAAAGATTAAAATGAATGTAATGTAATTAACTAAATAAAACAGTAGAGAGAGAAAGTAAATACTGAATTTATAGTGGTTTGGCAATGTTTGCCTACGTCTATTCTCTCAGCTTTAACTCACCACTGAGGTTCTACTATCTTCATGTTTATGTGGGTCAAGTGAAATCCAATTTAACTCTTTCTGAGGTGAAGGGCAACCTTACACTTGCTTTTTTTTAGTGAAGAGAAACTCACTGTAGTCTTCTTTTGATTTGGGTGAAGATAAACCCAATATAATTCAAAATGTTAATTCTGTTTTAAATACTCTTATAATAAAGCATATGTATCAATATGCTAGTAAAAATAAATTTTCTCTTATAAGAAAGAATGAAAACTTGTTATAGTAGAGAGAGAAAAATACTATTTACGTTAAGAATGATTTTGAGAATGTTCAACAATTTTCATAATTATCTCTATTAATTCTCTTTATCTTCTTGTCTTTTATTTATATTCATTCTCTTTGTGAAGACCCTGATATCTAATGGCTTGATTAGGTGTATTTAATTTTTGCCATAAATACTATAGAAGTTACTGTTGAGTTTTATATCGATAAGACATATCAATCCCTTCTGAAAGTGTATCTATCCATTTTGGCCACAGTTTGAATCTGTGTTGGCATTTCATCCCAAGTATTGATATGTTCTTCTTAGCATATCAATCTGGTTCACTTCTTAAATAATTTCCAACTCTTTAGAATTGCAACGTATCAATCTCTTCAGCTTAGGTATTGATCTGGTCTGCTTTATAAATATTTTGCAACTCTCCTGAATTAGCATGTATCGATCTCCTTGACTCAAGTATTGATCTGGTCTACTTTGTAAATATTTTGCAGCTCTCTTGAATTGCCATGTATCGATCTCCTTGACTTAAGTATCAATCTGATCTGCATTGTAAATATTTTGTAACTCTTTAGAATTGTCATTTATCAATCTCTTTAGCACAAGTATCGATCTGGTCTGCTTTATAAATATTTTATAACTCTTTGGAATTGTTATGTATTGGTCTTCTAAACTCTGAGTGTCAATCTTCTCTAAACGTATCGATCCATTCGAAACTTCTGCCTTTACAAATATCGATCTCTTCACTTTCTTGTATCGACCTTCTTAAAATGTATCGATCTATTTATCAAGGTTATCGATTCGTTTGTCTTGATGATTTCATTTAAAGCTTTTGCCTTTACAGATATTGATCTCTTCACTTTCTTGTATCTACTTTCATAAAGTGTATCGATCTGTTTATCAAGAATATCGATCCGTTTGCCAGATATATCGATCATTTGTCTTCGAATATTGATCATGTTAAACTTTAAAGGCACTTTCACAGAATTTTGTTGAGGCTTATCTCAAGCACATTCACAAATAATTTACTTTATTTTTAAAATGTCTAAATCCATTTTATCATCATGAGTTAACTTGGCATTACAATAAACTCAGTCATTTTCGAAAACACACAATTACATATTAGGATATCATCAATTTTAGATTTAAATTATTAACATGATATCATCAATCTCCCTCTTTTTTTATGATGATAAAAGCAAAGTGTATCTTAAGGATTTAAATAAATTAAAGTTGTTTATCTTCCCTTTAAGAATATCTAGGACATTATGAATTTCCTCTTTGTTTTAAATGTCAAATTTTTGTCCTTTCTCCCTTTTTTGATTGGTTAAAAAAAATCATCTTTGTCCCCCTTATTCCTTTACTTCTTCCTTGTTTGTTATGATTTCACTTTAGATTTCAATTTAAAAATTTAAGTTCAGCTTACTTCTACCTTTTTTTGTTAACAATTAAAGAGGAAAATTTAAATAAGAATGAAGTCATACGATGTAACCAAAGATAAAACAAAGCATAGAAATTTCATTAAACAATATGTCATCAATAAGGTCGAAAATTACAAAACAATGACATTTCACAAAGTTAAACAGTACAAACAACCTAACACAACGTGGAATGATCGCTACCAACATCTAATTAGACAAGACGAGATAAGGTTGGTTGTGAGGCATGTGTAGGAAGTCTAGGTCTGGAAAAGGAAGCTGTAGGTCTACGATATTATGGTGCAGGTATAGAGGCTCTAGCTAGACTCTGCATAAAACATCTAATTTCTCTCCAAATACATGAGTCCAAACTTGTCGAGCTGGGTAATTCCCTGATCTATCCAAGCAAGTCGCTCCTTGATCTTATGCATCATAGTGGTGACTATAGTCTTGATGCCGGTGATCCTTTCATTGAAGGTGGTCAAGGTGATATTTGCACGCTAGTCCATGCCTATCATCTTGGCCTGTATGTCCTCAAAAATAGTGATTAATGCTAACTGAAGAGGTGATTGAGATAGTGGTGCTATCAGGGTTGATAGCGAAATAGAAGTTACTGCCTCAGGCAAGTCTAGTGGTGGCAGTAAGTCGTCTGTTGGTTGGTGCTCCTCTACCATTTCCACAGGCTTTTCTTAGCTCCTACCGGGTGCCAAATGCCGGTACTGAGCTTGAAGTACCCATTCATCACTCGTCATCAATTAGTAGTGCATATGGCGAAGAGTGGTTACCGATAGTGTAGCAGCAATTGAGGGCTTTATGGTATCTGTTTCCGCGAATATCCATGGTAGACTCTTGCGGATGATATTAGAAATGACATAGCAATAATGTAAGTGGCTAACTCTTGACATGGTTGTCCTCACCATGGCATTCAGTATCCATCATACCAGGTTTGGCATCTTGCCTTCCATGATACATTGCATTCATCACATGTCCTCATACGTCATCTTTGAGTATCGGCAGGAGCAAGTATTGAGGTTGTACGAAACAATTAAGTGTAATATTCTCTTGTGAAGGCTAAGGTAAATAGGTTTATTGTCAATTTCTATAAGGTTTGGGTTCTTGAACAATACCTTATAGGCTTCGAAAGGCTGAAAAGTGTTTGCTAGGTACTAGATGCCACCCTCTAGCACATGAGTTATTTGCGAGAGTACACTGGCATTAACTTAGAATGAATGTCTACAAATCAAGCTACGAAATTTAGTCATCCTCATCCTCCCTAACTGAGGGTCCTTGGCATCCAGATTTGAGTAAAACATTTACCCCTTTGACTAAGGTAATGAATCTACCCAAATTCCTTAAAATTTATGATATATGGGAAATTAATAGATAATATAAATTGAAAGCCTAATATTCTTCTAAGAATCACCTTTTGGTTGAGATAAAGGGTGACGTAACGGTCCTTAGCCTTTGAGTTGGGAAAGGTAGGATTTGATAAAGAAGCTTCATGCATTCTTTTGCATTGTGAAACTTTCAAATTTTTGGTCATAGGCATTTTTGAAGCGAATTGAATGATTGAAAAGCTTTGAAAGAAAAGCTAGGGTTTCAGAAAGAAAGAGTTTAGAGTTTTAAGTGAGAGAGAGATTTTTAGATTTTGCCTCTCTTTAGACGTAAAAACTGTAAAGGTATCGATATACTTAAAGAATGTATTGATCCGTTCTTAGATATGAGAAGAGATAACGATTTTTCTTAAAGAAATATCAATACTTTTGCCTTTAAAAGTATGAGTATTGATACTTTTAATAAATGTAATGATACATGCTAGTCGGAAGATGAACAGATATTGATATTTGAGCATGTTCTTTAATGCACATTTAATTTTGGCGGTTAATCATTGGTCTTTTGAATTCCTCTAGTTACATGTGGCCATCTCATTAATTAGTGCCAAAATATCGATCTAAATAAGAGATGTATCAATACATATTAGGAATAGATTCCAGTATCGATATATTTGTGAGTTGTGTGGATTCTAAGTCAATTTTCATGAAAGTATCGATACGGTCTTAAGAGCGTATCGATCTTGATCAAAGTATCGATCCGAATCCTTTCAAAAACGATTTCAATAAATTTTCTTACATAAACAAGTTCAATTATGATTCAAACAATTTATATTATTCTTAGTTCATTTCTAATTGCACAGAAACGATTCCTATCAACTGGCTTAGTGAAGATGTCAACTAATTGAAGATTTGTGTTGACATATTTCAAGTATACATCTCTTTTGACTGATTTCTAATCCATAGTCTAGCAATTGATATTTAATCCATAAAAGTTAAACAAAACAATTACCTACTGAAATATACTCTACTTCAGTAGTTGATGATGCAACTGTACTTTGTTTCTTACTAAATCAAGATATTAGTGCATTTCTTAGAAAATAACATGTACCATTTGTATTTTTTCTATTCACTTTGCATCTTCCATAATCGACATCCCAATATCCTTTCAAACTAAACTCACTATCCTTTGGATAAAACAATCCTAAGTTTGGTGTGACTCTTAAGTATCTAAAAATTCATTTTACCGCTACAAGGTATAACTCCTTAGGATTGGACTGAAACATAACACATACACATACTTCAGAGAGAATGTCAGGTCTAGAGATGGTTAAATAGAGTAATGAACCTATCATACCTCTATACAATTTTTGGTCTACATTCTTTTCTATTTCATCTTTATCTAAAAAAGTAGAAGTAGTCATAAGAGTTTGAATAAGCTTACTCTTTATCATATCAAATTTCTTTAAAAGCTCTTTGATATATTTTAATTGAGAGATATAAATTCTATCATTTGTTTGTTTAATTTGATGTCCTAAAAAGAAATTTAATTCCTCATTATACTTATTTCAAATTCATCTTTCATAATTTGAAAAATAAATGCACAAAGACTCATTTGTGCTTCCAAAGATGATATCATCAACATAAATTTGAACTAATAAAATATCATCATCTTTGGTTTTAATAAAAAATGTAATATCAACACTCTCCCTCACAAAATCATATTTTAATAAAAATTCACTAAGTCTTTCATACCAAGTTCTAGGTGCTTATTTTATATCAGAAAGTGCCTAAGTGAGTTTATAAACATTATTGAAAAATTTATAGTTTTCAAAGCCAGAAGATTGTTTTACATACACTTCTTTATTTATAAAACCATTTAATAATGCACTTTTGACATTCATTTGATAGTGTTTGAAATTCTTGTAATATGCAAAGGCTAATAGCACTTTAATGACTTCTAATCTTATTACAGGTACATAAGTCTCATCATACTTTATTCCTTCTTCTTAACTATGCCTCTGTGTTAATAACCTAGCCTTGTTTTTAGAAATGTTCTCATTTTTATTGAGTTTGTTTCTAAATAAAGTATTAATAGTTGGATACTCATTAGGTTTAAGTACTAAAATCCATATTTCATTTCTTTGGAGTTGATTTAACTCATTTTAGATGACTATTAGTTAATTTTCATCTTCTATAGCTTTTTCAATTCGTTTTGGTTCAATTTGAGAGACGAAAGCTAAGTTTTGAATTTCTTCTAAATTTTCATCCATCTCTCTTGCCCTTCTTGTAGTCTTGACCTCTTTTGAGAGATCTCCTATTATTAACTTTTTTGGATGGTTAGATGTATATTTCCATGCTTTTGGAAGATCTTTAATGATTTTCTCTCCTTTTACAACTTCTTTCTTTTTTTTCTAAGGATATATTATTTAAGTTCAAGTTTTCAATGATTTCTAATTGTTTTTCTTTGGCAGTTAATTTTACTAAGTCAGGATCAAATTCATCACATATTACATACACACTTTCTTCTACGACTTAAGTTCTCTTATTGAAAATTCTATAGGCTTTGCTTTTGGATAAGTATCCTAGGAAAATACCAAGATTTAATTTTAGTTCAAATTTTTCTAGATTGTCTTTAGTATTAAGAATATAACAATTACATTCAAATACTCTAAAATACTTAATCTTGGGTTTTCTTTAAAAGATTAGCTCATATGGAGTTTTGTTTAAAATTTTTCTAATTGGAATCCTATTTGTTATATAACATGTTGTGTTTATTGCTTCAGCCTAAAAGTTTTCTGGTATGTTATATTCACTTAGTATTGTTCTATCCATTTCTTGTAAGGTTCTATTCTTTCTTTTGGCAACTCCATTTTATTGTGGGGTTCTAAGTGCAAAAAAATTGTGAGAATATCCATTCTCATCATAGAAATTTTCAAAGTCTTCGTTCACAAACTCCCTACCTTGATCACTCTTAATCTTCACAATTTTTGTAGTCTATATCATTTTGAATCTTCTTTGAGAAATTTTCAAATGTCTCTAATGTATTGCTCTTGCTATCTAAAAAGAATACCCAAGTAAATCTAGAGTAATTATCAACTATTACATATACATAAAGTCTTCCTCCTAAGAAAGCAACTCTATTTGGTCCAAAGAGATCCATATGTAAAAGTTTCAATGGTCTTATTGTAGAAACTAAGTTTTTGGACTTAAATGATGTTTTGACTTATTTTCCTAGTTGACAAAAACTATATATTTTGTCTTTTGTGAAGTTTAGATTGGGGAGGTCTCTTAACAAGCTTTATTTAGCTAGTTTTCGCAAAATATTCATACTACAATATCATAATATTCTATGCCACTTCCAAGAATCATTACATAGAACTTGCAAACAAATATCATTCACTTCATCCAAGTTTTCTAGTTCTATGATATACATATCATTGTTTCTAGGTGCATAAAATAGATTATTTGCATGCTCATTTAACACACTACAATCATGTTTAATAAATACAATTTTATATCTATAGTCATACAATTGACTAATATTAAGCAAGTTATATTTCAAACCTTCAACATACAAGACATCTTTAATTAAAATTGAGTTGATACCAACGGTTCCAATACCTTTCACCTTGCCTCGACTATTGTCTTCAAAGATTACGTCTTTTCATTCCTCTTTCTTTAGATAGAGAAATAGCCATTTGTTTCCCATCATGTGTCTTGAGCAACCGTTATCTATGAATTATTTTTTATTATACTTGTTGCTCTTCACATGAGATACCTACAAAATAGGCAAGTTTATTTTGGTACTCAGGTGACTTTGGGTCCACAAACATTAACTTTACCCCTGAAATTCTTGGTCATTTTAGCATGCATGATTTTTTTTAAGTTTTGTGCCTTTTGGTACCAACATCAATTTAGGTCCATTATATGCATTTTTCTTATATGGACATGTGTTAATGTAATGCCCTCTTCTATTGCAATAATAACATGTAATAAATGAAGTTATTTATTGAGTGGATTTCAGAAAATAATTTGCATATGCTTTTTGTTTAGTTTTTTATTTGTAGTTAAGTCCGGCTTTATCAAATACTAATCTTTAACTACCTAAAAGTTTATTTAAGGACTCTTTTCCTTGTGTAAATTTTGCTAACACTCTTTTAAGGGAAACTATTTTATCATTCAAGATTTTGTTTTTATCATTTAATGCATCAAATTCCTTAGACAAGCTAGATTCATTTTTAAGTTCAAGTTCTTTAATTTTTAAATTCAAGGAATTAATTTCTTTTATCATCATGGAATTCTTTTTCTTTACCTCTTTATGCTTTGCATACAACTCTTGAAAATCATCCCTAAGTTCTTTATACAATGCACCCAAATCATCATCTAATAAATTATCACTATCACTATTTGAGCATGTATCATAATATGAAGATTTTTGATCTAAAGAAATTACCTCATTTTCTTGTTTTCCCATGAGGCAGAAGTTTGTTCGTTTATTTTTTGATAATGAAGTGCTTTCTTCGCTGGATGAGTCATCTCATAATACTTTCATTGCCTTATTCTTTTTCTTGTCCTTCTTGTCTTTCCTTAGAGTACATTTGAGTCTTGTCTAACCCGATTTCTTGCACTCATAGCATATGATATCTTTTTTTTTCTTTCTCTTTCTCATTTTCATTGTTCATTTTGAATTTATCTTTTCTCAGATAGTCTCTTCTTTTCTATTTCTTCTCTTGGGCTATTCATTGTTTAAGTATTTTTTGAATTTTTTTGCCATGAGAAGAAATTTATCATCATTAGATTCTTGTTCACTTTCATCTTCATCTTTTTCTTTCTTAGTACTCTTTAAGGTAACGTTTTTCCTTCCTTTTTCTCTATCTTGACTATCATTTCATCTACCTTCTAGTTCGTATGTCATGGACGATCTGAGAAGCTCCTTAAGAGGTAAAGTTCTTAAGTCATTTGCTTCCCTAATTACTATCACCTTGGCTTCCCAGCTTTTAGGTAAACTTCTTAAGATCTTTGTCACAATATTTGCATTTGAGTAAGATCTACCAAGAGCTTTCAATTCATTAGTAAGGTTAGTAAAGCGAGTAAACATGTCTTTTATGCTTTCTTGTGGTTTCATTTTCAACAATTCATAATCATTAACTAACATGCTAATTTTTGAGTCTTTAACTCTACTTGTTTTTTCATGAGTGACTTCTAATATGTCCCAAATTAATTTGGCAGTTTCACATGCCGAAATCCTATTGAATTCAGTTCTATCAAGGCATAATAGAAGATATTCATAACTTTTCCATTTAAGGTGAACTTATTTCTCACATCAGTAGTCTACTTCCTTTTTTGGCTTTAGCTTCCTTTCTTTAGTGATTACATCCTCAGTTGTAGGTAGAAAGTACCCACTTCTATTATATTAAAGATTTCAAAATTTAATATTATTAAGAAGATTTGCATCCTCTTTTTTCAATATGCATAGTTTGTTACATTGAAGAATGGTGGCCTATTTGTAAATTGTCCTTTAACTATTTATCTTAGATTGCTGCTAGATGCCATTTTAATTTACTCATCAAGGTTGTAAATCCTATTTAATTAAGTTAGGCTCTGATACAACTTGTTAGCCCAGTTGGCAACACCCAAGAGGATAGTGAATTAGGTTATTTAAAAATTTGAAGATTAAAATGAATGCAATGCAATGAACTGAAAAAAACAATAGAGAGAAAAAACAAACACTGAATTTATAGTGGTTTGGCAATGTCTGCCTACGTTTACTATCTCAGCTTTGGCTGACCACCGAGGTCTACTATCTTCTTGTTTATACAAGTCAAGTGAAACCCAATACAACTCCTTCTGAGGTGAAGGGCAACCTTACACTTGTTTTTTCTCGGATGAAGAGAAACCCAATGCAATCTTCGTTTAATTCTAGTGAAGATGAACCCAATACAATTCAAAATGTTAATTCTATTTTAATAACTCTCACAATAGAGTAGATGTATCAATATGCTCGTACAAATAAATTTTCTCCTACAAGAAAGAATGGAAACTTGTTGTAGTAGAGAGAGAAAAATACTATTTATGTTAAAAATGTTTTTGAGAATGTTCAACAATTTTCACAATGAGCTCTGTTAATTCTTTTTGTTTTCTTGTCTTTTATTTATATTCATTCTCTTTGTGAAGACTCTGATGTCCAACGGCTTGATTAGGTACATTTAATGTTTGCCATAAATGCTATAGAAGTTATTGTTGAGCTTTAAATCTATAGGATGTATCGATCCCTTCTAGAAGTGTATCGATTTTTTTAGGTCATAGTTTGAATTTGTGTTGGCATTTCATCCCGAGTATTGATATTTTCTTCTTAATGTATCGATCATGTTCACTTCATAAATAATTTCTAACTCTTTGGAATTGCAATGTATTGATCTCTTCACCTTGGGTATCGATCTGATTTTCTTTGTAAATATTTTACAATTCTCTAGAATTGCCATGTATCAATCTTCTTGGCTCAAGTATCGACCTAATCTACTTTGTAAATATTTTTGCAACTCTTTAGAATTGTCATGTTTCGATCTCCTTGGCTCAAGTATCAATTTGGTCTGCTTTGTAAATATTTTACAACTCTTTGGAATTGCCATGTATTGATTTCCTGAACTCTGAGTGTTAATCTTCTCTAAACATATTGATTTGCTTTAATTGGGTATTAATCCATTTTACTTGGTGATTTCATTTGAAGCTTTTGCCTTTGTGGATATCAATCTCTTCACTTCTTTGTATTGACCTTCTTAAAGTGTATCGATCTGTTTGTCTTGATGATTTCATTTGAAGCTTCTGCCTTTGCAGATATCAATCTCTTCACTTC
>JAXCLQ010070751.1:0-13733 GCA_035584115.1 Cedrela odorata
TGTCGTTGGTGTGGCAACGTCGTTGACGTGGCTCTAGTGACGTGGCAATGTTGACGTGGCAATGTTATTTTTAACAATTTGTTCGTGGGTTTTTAGGCTATTCTATCTACGGGTTCACATCAGCTGGTATCAAAGCTTGGCTCTAAGATCAAGTTTTTCTATCATTTGTGTTTAATTTTGTGTTCATCGAGTCAAAATAATAAAAGAAATAAAAAAAATATATAAATCTGATATATTCAGCCTTAATGCACTAACGTTATAGGGTTTTAATATATTGTTCTTAGTTTATCTTACTTGTTGAGTCAATAAAAAAAATCAGTTATGCAATTTTTTTCTTTTAATCACCTTGTTTCTTGCGTGTCTTTCTTGTTTCTTACGTGTTCTTATGTCTTGTTGGTGTTTTCCTTGTTGATTTTGTATTTTTTTTTTTTATTAATCTTACCTTATTCTTGTGTTTAATTTGAAATATATATATATATATATATACATATACACACATATACATATACATATACACATACATATACATATACATATATATATATATATATACATATATACATATACATATAAACCTATATACATATATACATATAAACCTATATACATATATACTTATAAACCTATATACGTATATACATATACTTATATACATATACATATACATATATTTAGCAAAGTTTTCCTACGTAAAAAAGGTAATCCCTTCCTACCTTGTAGGAGTCGTTTGTTTGGCCATCAATAAATGAATTATTAACCTAATCCACTTAAGAAATACTCCTAATTTTTGGCCAAAGTACTGAATTTTCAGTTTTCCTTGTTGCATTTTAATTCTTTCCTTGGATTAAAAAAAAACTAGATACAACAAGCAACACAAGTAAAAATTTCTAAAATTTTATTGAATTTAGTGATTGAACCTTTACATTCTTTTCCTTTCTTGTGTTTTCTTTGATTGAGTCTAGATTCTAATCTTGCTTTGTTTTCATCTATTTTTATTTTGTGTTCGTTTCCAAAATTTTATTGCTTGAGAGGACAAAATTTAGGGTTCTTGTCTACGATTGAGTCTTTTAGTTCTTAAAGAATTTGAATGAGGAATTTTGATTGGTAAAAGGCAAGAATTTGAGAACATAACATTGGGAAAAAGCCTAATTGAATGTAAACACGAGTGGAGTAACATCGCTTTACAATTACTTGAGCTGAGAGCTTATTCACAATGTCTAAAAAAGCTACCGCAACAAATAGTTCCAATGAATCAACTCATAAAGAGGAGATCCCACCGTTTACAATGCAACCTATATTTAAGCAGTTAGATACGATGTTCGGGGAAATGAGTGATAACATGGAGAAACAAATGACAAACATTATATGTAGGATGGATAGACATGAGAGAGTATTCATTAATATACAAAGGGGCCAGCCTAATCAAGTATAAAATTCAAATTTACAAGTTAGGAGTAGGCAGTTACCTTTAGATGAGTATGAAGCTGAGAATTAATGGGGTGATGATGGAGATTTTGATGAGTATGGGCATGGACCAGCCATGGGCAGATTTCAACCAAGGGTTGGAAGACATGATAGAGGAGTTTGAAGAGGTTTTAGAGAGAGATGAAGTCGATGAGGATTTGAGTAAGATTAAGATGACGATTCCTCCATTTTTAAGGTTAGAGTGATCCTGAGGCGTATCTTGAGTGGGAGAAAAAGATGGAGTTAATTTTTTAGTGTCACAACTATTCCGAGCATAAAAAATTGAAGCCGATGAGGACTTTAGGGATCTTTTCCAAAAACTTCAGGGGCTTACACAATGGTATAGAAGTGTGGAAGACTGTCATAAAGAGATAAATTAGCAATGATGAGAGCTAATGTGGAAGAAAATAGGGAAGCCATTATGGCATGATTTTTGAGTGGTTTGAATAGAGAGATTGCGAATATAGTGGAACTTCAGCATTATGTGGAATTAGAAGATATGGTACACATGGTCATGAAGGTGGAAAGGCAGTTAAAGAAGAAAGGGGCAGCGAAATACCCTTCTGGTTCAAATATACCTTAGAAACCAAAATAGGATAATAGTTGTAGAAGAGATGAGGTTGTTTCTAAGCTCAAATTTGAGCCAACTAAATGGAAGGAAGATTCAATCATTAAGCCTAAGCTAAAAATCGAATCTCAACCTAGCAAGAACCGAGACATTAAATATTTTAAATGTTTGGGAATGGGCCACGTTGGTTCTCAATGCTTGAATAAAAGAGTCATGATGATGAGGGACGATGGTGAAGTGGTGATCGTAAGTGAGAGTGAAAAGGATGAGATGCCGGAGTTGGAGGCTGTGAGTGGACTCTTGTTGCTCGACGTGTATTAAGTGCACATGTTAAAATTGATAATATGGAGCAGTAAAGGAAGCACATATTTCATACTCTTTGCTTCATTAACAACAAAGTATGTAGTATGATTATTGACAGTGAGAGTGTACCATTGTGGTGAGTGCTACTTTAGTGGAGAAATTAGGGTTACCCTTGTTTAATCATCCTAAGCCTTATAGATTACTTTAGTTAAATGATTATGGGGAGATTAAAGTAATAAACTAGGCGTTGGTTACTTTTTTAATTGGAAAATTTAGTGACGAGGTGTTATATGACATTGTTCTTATGCATGCGAGTCACTCGTTGTTGGGGAGACTATGGCAATTCGATCTAAAAATAACTTATGATAGTCGTACGAATCGGTATAGCTTTGTTAATGATGGAAAGAAAGTGATCTTCGTACCTTTATCTTTGAAACAAGTGTTCGATGATCAAGTAAAATTGAAGAGTGATGCCAAGAGTTCCAAGGGAAGTAAGGGAAGTGAGGCTAAGAGTACCAAGGGAAAAAAGGGGAATGAAACCGATAAATCCATTAGTGCAAAGGAAAGAGAAACTGAGAGTGGGAAAAAAGTGAGTGATAGGAGATTGAAATCTAATTTCTTTGCCAAAATTATGGAAGTGAGAAAAGAATTCAAAAAATAAAAGTTTATGATCCTACTTGTTTACAAAGAGTCATTTCTTAACATTGAATAAGTTAACGCTTACTTTTCTCTTCCTAGTGTTTTTGTGTCTTTGTTGCAGGAATACGAAGACTTATTTGTCAAAGACATATCTAGTGAATTGCCACCCATTCGAGGTATTCAGCACCAATTTAACTTCATTTCGAGAGCTGTTATTCCAAACTTACTAGTGTATTGAAGTAATCCCGAGGAGATGAAGAAGCTTCAATGGCAAGTCAAAGAATTGATGAGTAAAGGTTATGTAAGGGAGTACATGAGTCCTTGTGCTCTTCCTGTACTTTTGGTACCAAAGAAAGATGGAACATGGAGGATATGCATTAATTGTCGTGCCATCAACAATATAACTGTAAAGTATCACCATCCCATTCCTAAGTTAAATGATGTGCTTGATGAGTTGCATGATGCCACATTGTTTTCAAAAATTGATTTAAAGAGTAGATATCATCAAATTCGCATTAAAGAGGGAGATGAGCGGAAAATCGCTTTTGAAACCAAGTATGAGTTATATGAGTGGTTAGTTATGCTTTTTGGACTTACTAATGCACATAGTACTTATATGAGATTGATGAACCATGTTTTGCGTGCATTTTTAGGTAAATTTGTAGTTATATATTTTGATGACATTTTAATATATAGCAAGAGTTTATATGATCATGTATAGCATTTAATGTGTGTGCTTGATGTTTTGTGAAAAGAAAAGTTGTATGCTAATTTTAAGAAGTGTACATTTTGCATAGAGTGAGTTGTGTTTCTTAGATATTTAATTAATGTAAATGGTATTGATGTTAATGAGGATAAAGTTAGGGTTATCAAGGAGTGGCCAACTCCTAAGAGTATAACTGAGGTTTGTAGTTTTTATGATTTAGCTAGTTTTTATAGACATTTTGTGAGGGATTTTTGTATCATTGCCGCATCACTCACTAAGGTTATTAAAAAGAAAGTTAATTTTCATTAGGGGAAAGAGTAACAAAATGTGTTTTAGATGCTTAAGGATAGGTTATGTTCTACTTCGGTCTTGGCATTACCTAACTTTGATAAAATGTTTAAGCTTGAGTATGATGCTTCAGGAATAGGCATTGGAGCTGTTTTAATGCAGGAAAAGCGACCAATTGCTTACTTTAGTGAGAAATTAAGTGGAGCATCGTTGCAGTATCCTAACTATGACAAAGAGTTTTACACACTTGTTAGAGCATTAGAGACAAGGCAACATTATCTATGGCCAAAGGAGTTTGTGATTCACACTGATCATGAGTTATTGAAGCACATCAAAAGCCAAAGGAAATTAAGCAAACTTCATGCGAGGTAGATTGAGTTCGTCAAGATTTTTTCTTATATGATACGTTATAAGTAAGGTAAGGAAAATATTGTCGCTGATACGTTGTCGCGTAGATATGTCATTCTTACCTCTTTGAGTTCAAATTTACTTGATTTCAAGTTTGTCAAAGAATTGTATGTCACTGATTCTAATTTTGTTGATATATATTTGGCATGTGATACGGGTGTATATGATAAGTTTTATAAGCATGATGGGTATTTGTTTAGAGAAACTAAGTTGTATGTGCTGAATTGTTCTATGAGAGAGTTATTTGTGCGAGAGGCATATTCTAGTGGTTTAATGAGATATTTTTGTGTTAAAATGACTTTAAAAATGTTGCATGAATATTTTTATTGGTTTAGGATGAAAAAGGACGTGATTCATATATGAGACCGTTGCATTGCATATAGAAAGGCCAAATATAAGGTTTTACCTCAAGAATTGTATACTTCTCTGCTAGTTTCTACGACAACTTAGGTTAACATATCTATGGATTTTGTGTTGGGATTGCCCAGAACTAAGAGGGGTAGAGATTCTATTTTTATGGTTGTAGATAGGTTTAGTAAAATGGCGCATTTCATTGCATGCCGTAAGATTGACAATGCTATAAACATTGCTAATTTATTCTTTAAGGAAATTGTGTGACTACATGGAATGCTTAGTACTATCGTTTCAGATAGGGATGTTAAGTTCCTTAACTACTTTTGGAAAGTGTTATGAGGTAAGTTAGGTTCTAAACTTTTGTTTTCTATTGAACAAATGAATACAAAGTAGTTTTAAAATGAAAAGAAATAAAAACAATTAAATAAGCGAGTTTAGTAGGGAGAGACTGAGAGAGTTTTGAAAAAAATGAGAGAGTTTTTCATGACACTTTTATTTACAAAGCTATGGGTTTATATATGAAAGTATCTAACAACTATTTTTAAAATTAAAAAAAACTAATGTTACTAGTCAACTATTACTATTTACACATGTACTATTTAAACGGGGGTACTATTCACACGTGCACTGTTCAAACAGTCATTTTGTGTTAATTGGGCTAAATGACTTATAAGCTTCATCTTGGGCTTCTTTGAAGATTTATTTAAAGTGAGAATAAGACTAAAAACTAATCAAGGTCTATGATGGGTGTTGTCTTCATCTTAGGCCGAATGTAGGTCTTTAATAAAGTCTTCATTATTTTCAATATCTTCAACACCTTTGCTCAAGTTGGACTTGTACAAATTGTGCAGGTTCAACTTAAAGATTATGGTTTGTAATTGAAGTATGGTTGGAGGTTTAGTAAGAATGTCCGCAAGTTGATTTTCACTTTTAACAAAGAACATAGAAATTAATTTGCCTAGAAATTTTTTTCCAATAAAGTAGCAAACAATTTCTATGTGCTTTATTCTTTCATGAAAAACTGGATTTGAGGCAATCTGTTTAGTCGATTAGTTGTCACAAAATAACTTTGAGCCCTAATTCTTCAAGTAATTCCTTCAACCATACCAACTCACTGGTTGTCAAAGACATGGCTCGATATTCTACTTACTGCACTTGACTTTGCCACCACACTTTGTTTCTTACTCTTCCATGTCACAAGATTTCCACCAACAAATGTCATGTAACCGGTTGTTGATTTTCTATCTTCAATGTTTCCTTCCCAATCCGCATCTGAGTATGCATACACTTGATGATGTCCATTCCTTTGCATGAGTAATCCTTTGCTGAGTAATCCTTTGATGTAACACAAAATACAATCTACCATCATTATGTGCTTTTTTAACGAAAAAGACATGTATTGACTAACTTGTTTCACCGAAAAAGAGGTATCAGGAAGAGTAATTGTAAGATATATCAACTTACCAACCAATTTTTGATACGGCCGAATGTCTTTAAAAGTTTGTTCTTCTTTTCTTCTTCCTTCCTCTCTTTATCTTCTCTTCTTTTCCTTGGAATCTCCATAAGAGTTGGTGCGGGTTTAGCTCCAAGCTTATCTATATCACTTAACAAATCAAGAATGTATTTCCTTTGTGATAGAGACAATCCCTTATTTAAGTATGCTATTTCTATCCAAAGGAAATACCTTAAAACACCCAAATATTTAATATCAAAAGATGATTTCAAGAAAGCCTTGACATTTTCAATGCCTTGAATATCATCTCCTGAGACAATAATATCATCAACAAAAATAAGCACAACAATAATACTAAGGTCACTAAACTTCACAAATAAAGAATGATCTAAATTGCACATTTTAAAATCATTTAATGTTAATGCATTATGTAATTTAGAATACCATGCCCTAGGTGATTGTTTCAGTCCATAAATGGCCTTTTGAAGTTTACAAACATGATTATGAGGAACACTTTTGTCGTACACTTGCGGCAAATGCATGTAAACTTCTTCTTCCAAATGACCTTGTAAAAATGCATTTTTCATATCCATTTGAGACAATTGCTAATCATAGTTAGCTGTCATAGACAACAGAACTCTAATAGTATTCATTTTCACTACAGGAGCAAAGGTCTCTTCATAATCTATTCCACAAGTTTGTGTAAAGCCTTTAGCAACTAACCTAGTTTTATGTTTATCTAATGAACCATCACTTTTAAGTTTTGTTTTGTGCACCTATTTATATCCTACCGCTTTCTTTCTTAAGGGCAAAGACACTATTTTTCAAGTTTTATTATTTTCCAACCGAATATTTGATGGAGTCTAACCTAGTTAGGTATGCTTGGTATTCATCTTTAACATTTTCTAAGAAGTAGTACCTTTGGATTGGATGAGCAATAGCCTTGTTCCCATGAAAGAACACTCTATTTCTCATCCATTCCGAAGTCTCCTATCCCTTTGTGACCATCTAAGTCATAGTACATGTTTTTGAGTTTGTGATGTCACTTCCCTTTCACTAATCTCACTATGTTCAAATTGAGGTGAACTAGATTCTAACCTACTTCAGCTCTCGATTTTTATTCTAGTCAATTTCATTTAATATATCATCCTCATTAAATTTTTCAATATTAGTAACATGATCATTTTGTTCATTACTATGTGAGTCATCTAACTCTCCTTAAATTGTTAGCTCACTACTCTCCTCAGTATGACTCTTAAGTGATAAAGGGTTGTTATTTTCTATAACATTATTTCTAAAAGATTGATAATCATAAATAACGGTCTTAGGTAAAGGATCATCTATCATCCGATTTCCTATCATAGGTTAATTCTATTAGTGTTTTTCCTTTTAATAACTTAGAAGCTATCCTATTAATAAGGTGAATGGCCGAAGTCACCGCATCACTCCACAAGTGTTTTGGAACATTTATATGAAACATCATAGACCTAGCCACATCTAATATATGCCTATTCCTTCTTTCAGCCACTCCATTTTGTTCCGGAGTTTATAGACATGAAGTTTGATGTATTATTGCTTTAGAGGCTAAGAATTCTTTAAAAGCATTGTTAACATATTCTTTACCATTATCGGTTCGCAAGATCTTGATTTTCATTTTTAATTGATTTTCTATTGATGTACTAAAGTCAATGAAATATTTAAGAGCTTCGGTTTTATTCCTTATCAAATAAATCCATGTATATTTAGACTTATGATCTATGAATGTAATAAAATATTTGAAGTCATTATGAGAAACACAAGGTGAGGACCATAAATCCGAATGTACTTTACAATCATTGCATTCAAATTAAGAATTTACAAAAGGAATTCTAGTTTATTTGCCTAAAATACATGCTTTACAATCCTTGATCTCATGAAATTTAATATTAGTCACAATTTGACTCAAAACGTTGCTAGGAGGATGCCCTAATCTTGCATGCCAAAATTTTTTTAATTCTTGGTCTTCTTCCACTTTAAAAGCTTTATTTATACCTTCTAAAAGGTAAAGTCTATATTTCATTCTTCCTTCACTAATTATTTAGTCGGTTTGAATATCTTGAAAAATTACTTTATTAAGGCGGAATATTGCTTTGTGTTTCAAATCTTTTGTGATCTTACTAATAGAAAGCAAGTTAAATGCAAAGCTAGGAAGGTATAAGCCCTCAGTAGAAAATGTGGTAGACTTGTCATTTCCCTCCTTAGGTTTGAGATGAGGGTGAAAAAGTAACTCCTATCCTTGGTGTGACCTTGCCTTCCACAATGCTCCATTTTTTAAAGTGTCTCAACCTTCCACATTTTCTACATTTTGGTGGTGGCCTTTTATCACCTTGAGCATTCGAATTTGAGTTTCCTTGAGCAATCATTGCTTCCTCTTTTCTTGCTTACACCATAGCTCCTCTTTCTGCCCTAAGAGGTTCATATACCTTTCTTGCCGAAATTTCCTTGTCCACCATGTTTATCACCTCATCAAAGCTTGGCATCTCCTTATTTCTCAAGATTTGAAGTCTTAGATCATTATATTCAACCCCAAGGCCGAACAAGAAAGAGCATACCAAGTCCCCATTCCTCCTTTTTTCTATCTCTTTTGGATCTACAACATATGGCCTCAAGCTTTCCTTTTCATCCCAACATTGCTTAACTTTAGTAGTGTAGGTCAAAAAATCACCATTCTTCATGCTTAAATTATGAAGATCTTGTTTGAGTTCATAAATCTTCATCAAGTTCTCTTGTTTACCCAATCTCTGATCAATTGTATCCCACAAATATTTCAAATTTTTACACTTTTGGAAGCCACCAAGTAAGGAAGAATCAATGGAATTGGTGTTCCATGTGAATACCATGGCATCTGCATAAAGCCACTCTTCATACTTCTTATCATCCTCACTTGGTTCCTTAATGCTTCCACTCACATAGTTGTATACCCTTTTCGCAATCAATCCTCTTTTTGTAGCATCTTTCCATGTAGAAAAGTTCTTTCCATTCAATGGAAAGAATGTAATTTTGATGCCAATGGAATTATCAATTTCAATAGAATAATCATCACCTTTGATCGAGCTTGAACCTCTATCCCTAGCCGCCATGATTAATAAAAGAAATCAGTCCTTTCCAAAAATTAAGGTTTTAAGCAATCAAATGTGAGAAATGCCAAAAATTATAACCCCAAGAGCTTACACAAGCTCTGATACCATATTGAACAAATGAATACAAAGTAGTTTTAAGATGAAAAGAAAAAAAACAATCAAAAAAGCAAGTTCAGTAGAGAGAGAATGAGAGAGTTTTGAAGAAAATAAGAGAGTTTTTCATTATACTTTTATTTACAAAGCTATAGGTTTATATAGGAGAGAATCTAACAACTATTTTTCAAATTAAAAAAAAACTAACATTACTATTTAACAACTACTTTTTACACACGTATTGTTTAAATGGATACTGTTTACATGTGCACTGTTTAAACGGTAACTTTATGTTGATTGGGCTAAATGACTTATGAGTTTCATCTTAGACTTCTTTGAAGAGTTATTTAGAGTGAGAATAAGATTAAAAGTTAATCAAGGTCCATGATGGGTGTTGTCTTCATCTTGGACCAAATGTAGTTTTTTAATGAATTCTTCATTATCTTCAATATCTTCAACATTTTCTACTACTTGTCATCTACAAACTGATAGTCAAATAGAGGTAGTTAATAGGACTTTATCTCAATTTTTTCGCACTGTTATTAATAAGAATTTTAAGTCTTGGGAAGAATATTTGCCATTCATTGAATTTGCATATAATAGAAGCATTTATTCTACTATTTCATTTTCTCCTTTTGAGATTGTTTATGGATTTAACCCACTAACACCTTTTGATTTGATTCCTTTACTGATTGATGAGCATGCTAGTTTAGATGGGAAAAAGAAAGCTGAACTTGTGAAATCCATTCATGAGAAAGCACGATTTCATATTTAGAAGAGGAATGAGTATTATGTGTCTCAAAAGAAGGCGTCGTGTGACATTTGAGTCAGGAGATTGGGTTTGGGTACATATGCGCAAGGAGTGATTTATGAATCATATGAAATAAAAATTGATGCCAAGAAGAGATAGACCATTTCAAATACTTGAAAAGATTAATGACAATGCTTATAAAGTGGATTTTCTAGGTGAGTATAATGTTTCTGACTTAACTTTATTTGATGCAAATTCGAAGACAAATCCTTTTGAGGAGAGGGGGAATGATGGAATCCAAGATGGTTTACAAGTTGGTCAAGTTATTCAAGAGTCATTACATGTCTCGAGTGGGCCTATTACCAGGTCACGTGCGAAGAAAATCAAAGAGGCAATAAATAAGATTATTCAAAGGACCATGACCGAAACCATACATGGACGATAGAGAAAGAGCTTTACATCATGAAAGATAGACTTGCGAGATGAAGAATAAGTGTAGGTGCATGTTTTACAGGTCATTAAAGCCCATATCCAAGAGTGAAAATATAAAGGCATATGTGGCTACATTGTATTCTACATGTGGGCTTGATTTTATTTAATTTCTTTAGTCTATACTATCATTATGTTATTGGACTGATACAATTAATTAAATAGTTCGTAATTATTTTAATTGCCTGTTTTTGTTTGTTTTAGGGTTTTCTAATGTTTAAAAAGGAAATAAGACTTATTTATTTAGCTTCGCTACAATACTTGCAGACTAAGGTTGCTACAGTGTTGCAAATTAAGGTTGCTATAGTATTGTAGACTATGGTTGCTACAGTGCGACCGACTATGTGTTTAGTATTTAAACAACTTAAACTTGTTATTTTGATATGAATAAAAATTATGAAAATTTGTGAAAACTTGTGAGCAATTCTCTTTGAATTTTTGCGTGAGCTTAGATAGCTCTACATCATGGAAGATAGGCTTACGGGAAGAAGAACAAGTGTTGGTGCATGTTCTACAAAAACTAAAGTCCAAGAATGAAGATATAAAACATATGCGGCCATATTGTATTCTACATGTAGGCTTAATTTTATTTAATTTCTTTAGTCTATATTATTATTATGTTAATGGGGTGATACAATTAATTAAATAGTCCATAATTATTTTAATTACCTATTTTAGTTTATTTTAGGGTTTTCTAATATTTAAAAAAGAAATAAGACTTATTTATTTAGCTTTGTTACAATACTCACAGACTAGGGTCGCTACAATGTCGCAAATTAGGGTTGCTACAGTATTGTGGACTAGGGTTGCTATAGTATTACCGACTATATGTTTAGTACTTAAACAACTTAAACTTGTTATTTTGAGCAACTCTTGATGAATAAAAATTCTGAAAATTTGTGAGAACTTGTGAGCAATTCTCCTTGAATTCTTGCGTGAGCTTAAACTTATCAAAGTGTCACGCCCTAATCCACCTATACAAGTACGTAACAATCGCCCACAATCGCGAGATAATATCATTTGTACTCCCATGATTGTGCAAGGCTTCCAACATTCCATCCATACAAATATTTAAAATCCCAAATTTAAGATTTGACATATAATGTCCATATAAATACATACACATGTATAAACATATATTAAATCCATAACATTTGTACCTATAATACATTTGTTCTTCACAAATCAGTCACAAAATATAGTTTATGGATCTTAACTAAACCTCATATACATATATAATATCGGAGACCTTAAGTATCTACAAGTTTCTTATAACTGTATTTTGTCAAATTTAATCTGGAGAGTGAACTCACGACCTCCTTGCAATCTATCTTATTTGAAAATGTTTTAAGAAAATAAAATAGTGAGTATAACTTAGTGAATAGATGGATAGTAGTAAATTTAAAAATCATAAAAAAAAAAAAGTATGAGTAAGAGTACAAACCTTTTACTACAAGAAATACAAATTTCATTATAATTTAAATTATTTCATCAGATATAACAACAAGCTAATATTAATTTCATAGATAATATCCGTGGATGTTTAAATAAAACTATTTGGGTTAGCCAGAAAACTATCCCTCGAGACATTCTTTGGTGTACATCCAGCTAACATCTTGATCCGCCAACTAGTTTTTCTGTATTAGTATATAAAACAATTTTATTAGCATCTCATCCAGCTATAACCTCTCCTTTGTCTCTTAACAGATGATAAAGAAAGATATGATAACCTTTAATTTGCCTCTTAGTAGATGACAAAGGCAAAAATGATAACCTCTCTTACCTCATACTCCGGTAAGGGCGGAATAGGTAATCTCTCCTTTACCCCATTTCTCGGGTAAAGGCGGAATATATAACCTCTCCCTCACCCCTTTCTCAAATAAGGTGGAATATATAACCTCTCTCTTGCCCCTTCCTTTGGTAAGAGTAGAACATATCTGAACACAGATGCGCCCAAACCGAGCACTTGCACCCCAAATCTCACACATTAAATCTGCATACAATGTTTATCATTTACTTCACATAGCAACTCAAATCAATTTGCCACATATCAACCATCCACAGTACCATTCGTAAATTATTCAAATCATTTTATAAAACTTACTCTTACTCATCATGCGTCAATATCATATTTGCAATGCATTCAATTTCCACAAATCCACAGCACAATTTAATATTTAAATCATTTTTGATATCTATATATTTTAGAAAACAATTTAGAATTATTATTTTAAAACTCTGAAAAATGTATCCATCTACTTACCTGCACCCTCGCAAATCCCCGACTCAAGGTATCGGTATCAGATGTTTGGGTCGCTGATCTACAATTATATGATTTTTTTTTAGACTCTATATAATAAGCCTAGTCAAATAAAATAAATATGTATGCATAATTTATCACCTAATTAAACAATAATATAATTAAAATATCCATGAAATAAAGTTAGAATTTAGGTTACAAATTATATTTTATGCACTAAATACGCTCTATGCTCGCTACAAATGAGCACCGCTCAAAATCGACAATATATTTCAATCTAAATCTTTGGCAACACACTCAATTATTAGTCTAATTTATGTCACACTTTACGGATTTGGGTTTCGACTTCGATAACTTAAGTTAAGCCAAGTTTTCAACATAAAGGTCACTAAAACATGGTATAGGTGCTGGCAAGACGTCCATTTTAAAAAATTTATTACAATTTTATTTCTTCGCAAAATAAGCTGAATTTTGGATATGTTGTGTTCTTAGATGTTTAGTTTCCATAGAAATTTATAATGCCTCAATCCGATATCAGAAACTCTCCCAGATTTTTTTTTTCCGAGCCCTTCTTAGAATTTCCAGCAACTATCATACCCTGTATTGGCCATATGATTTTAACACCTTTTGACAACTAAAGTTACGACCTATCACCCCTAGTTTATTTATTTTTTCGTCCTCTAAACACCCATATAGGGCCATACAACAATCACTACATTTCGTATAGTAGAGCGAGCATTTTCGCAACACTGCGTACACATAAACACAGCAGACAGTTTTTCATGGACACACACCTACCACCATTTCTTATGGTTTATACCCTTTTAAATTTTCATTT
>JAXCLQ010070753.1:0-13729 GCA_035584115.1 Cedrela odorata
GAGCCATGGGGATTTTGCTGGTGTATGATGTTACTGACGAGTCATCTTTCAACAGTTAGTTTTCTTCCCTCACCCTCAGCTTTTGAATTTTTAATAACAACGCCTGCAGCCTGTTTCTGCAAGTTTTGAACTTTTGATGCGGCATTCACCTTGTTGGAGATTCTTTCATTAAATGTTAGCTCACGTCCTTCACTTGGTTGTGGTCAACTAGTGGAATTGGTTTTGTGCATTTATTTTTTTTCTTTACTTGAGGTAGATGGTAGAAGATCTGACTTTGTCAAGATGAAGCTTCTCCTATTTTGCTGGAGTTTTTATAATCAACAATGCATCTCCTGAATTCTTATAGAGCCATCTTTCATCATGTTCAGATATTAGGAACTGGATTCGCAACATTGAACAGCATGCTTCTGATAATGTCAACAAGATACTGGTCGGGAACAAGGCTGACATGGATGAGAGCAAAAGGGTACATTTTTTTTCCTGTAATTGTTCACTTATGAGAGAAATGCATTGTTCAACATGGTCGCTAGGGTTAGGCTTAGTCACTATTTGGTCGTGCAGTCCCTTTTCATTTGGATGACTTCCAAACTTACCACTGTCCAAGTCCATGTGTGGTCATTCTAAAAGTGTGAAAGAAGAATGAGTTGTAGGGGATCTATAACACTGCTTTTTTAAAAGGATAGGGATCTAGGCTGGGCCTCCATCCTCAATTTATGTATGCTCGAAATTGTGTTCATATACATGTGCATATTTTACCATTAGCCACAAAGGAAACTTTTTTACAATTTTCTTTTTCTATTCTTTTAAGGCTTCGCTTACCCCTCTCTGAGGGTCAAGATATTTTCTTCAAGATGGCGAGTTGGCTTGTGGACGCGCCAATTTGACTGGCAACCCTTTTTAAGTTTCTTGGCTTCCATAACTGACTCTGACTGTCTAATTCTAATGTGTATCTGTCCTGAAAGTGTGAGAGAAGATGAGTTTTGGAGGGATCCTTGACCTTGCTTCATTCAAAGACTAGGATGCTGGACTGGGGCTCCATACTCTGTGATTGTGTGATGAGTGTGCTCTCAACAAGCATGTAATTGCAACATTTAACCAATAAAGTTGTTCGTTGTTTGTATTTTAGGCTGTGCCTACCTCAAAGGGTCAAGCTCTTGCTGATGAGTATGGTATCAAGTTCTTTGAAACCGTAAGTAGAAGTGTGCTGTTGGATTTCTTAAAACTTTGAAACTCCATTTCTTTTCCTTTGCTAAACAAAGGATTTGTTGTACAGAGTGCAAAGACTAATATGAACGTGGAGGAGGTTTTCTTTTCTATTGCAAAGGATATCAAGCAAAGACTTGCAGAATCTGATTCCAAAGCTGAGGTATTTTTCATCTCAAAGAACTTCTAGTTTCCTTCATCCGTCACTCTCTGGCAAATAAAATTACTGCCACCTTTCAGGGCAATCCTTTTTAACTTTTTATTTACATATGTTGATACTTGTTGGTGGTTGCAGCCTCCGACAATTAAAATTAACCAACCAAATCTAGCGGCTGGTGGTGGTCAAGCCGCCCAAAAGTCAGCTTGCTGCGGTTCATAAAGGAAATCCAAGTATGTGGCGACCATTCATGAGTGGAGGTAATCTTGTGGACATTATGGGGGGTGCATGTATTTATTCCTCTGTTACTATTTTTTTTTCTGCTATAAGGATTGGCATGTTAAAAGGCAGTACTTTTTTTCAGTCAATTTCTGGAACTTGCAATGACATGACAATCGACTCCCATTATGTATTACTTTATCTTGATATAGATATATAATGGAAACTTTAGTCCTTTGTCTTGCAAGAAAATATCCCTTGTTCTATTGTCTTATCCCCGCAATAGAGAACCGACGCCTATGTCTCTGCTAAGACAAGAATCTTGCAAGTTATTGAGAAACTATTACCGTGCTCATAATCGATTTAAATTTTTTTTTAATTAGTGGATGCTAATCTAGTATCAGTTTCTAATGTGGAGCATAATCTTATGATGGGATTATGTTTCATGAACACCATTCAATTCAAAAGGGGTTTTACAGAAATCAAATTCAGTTCTAAATTAATTGCAGGCAGCTCTGTCCCTTGCCATGCCATGCCGCTTTCTGTGTTCCCGGTTAGTTTCTCTTTGTAAATTAAACAAAACAAAGAACATTTACATATTCAAGAATTCAAAATTATATAACTTAATTTCAAGTCAACGTGAGGAAAGTCAAATTTCCTCATCCATACTTTCCTCATCCATCATGGAATTGGAGACACGCCAGGTAGGGACCAGGGTGGGAGGGAGCGAAACTATACATTTAGAGTCTTTGACCTCTTCAACTCAACCCAACTCATATATACAGTTATATTTGATTTGATCACTTCCTTCTTTGCGACGACATATAAAATTTTATTAAAATATTTATTTTTAAATATTAATTAGATTATGACGACAAACTTAGTTTGAAATTTCAGCTTCATAATTTTTTTTAAAAAAATTTAACAAAATTTTTTTTTTAAATTAAAAATTAAAAATAAACGGAGGATTGAATGACGTCTGGGCCCAATGCCACATAATCGAAGTACAACAAACAGCAACCCACCAGAAAATAAAAATAATAATTGACTGAGAAAATACAAAAGGAAAATGTAAACAATTTGGTAAGGAAAAAGCAAGGAATAATATAAAGCCGGTAAAAGCTTCTGGTCTAAACGCAGACGGATTCACCGTCATCGTTCACATAACGATTAGGGTTTCTCTCTCTCTCTCTCCATTTCCAACTTTCTGGGTACGCAATTGCTTTTTTATTTTTTTTCGTTTAAACGTTTCGTTTTGTACTCTGTATGTGAACTAAATGTGAAAATCTCTACTTCCAAGTGTTGCAAATATTATAGATCAAAAACAGACCTTGAACTTTCATGTTGTGTTTTTGATTTGGGTAATCTTATAATCATTTGCGAATGCTAATTTGGTTGTCAGATTTGACAAGAATAATCGTACATTTGACTTGATTAATTTTCTTATTTAACATGTATTGGTACGGGTTAATTTTTGTTTTTAATCTGTTTGGTGTTAATTTTTATATGTTAATTCGATTATTACAGTGATGCATAGTTTTTGATCTAGTTGATTATGGGTTTTTGATGTTTGTTTAATTGGTTTTGTTTTGTAGAGTGAGGATTGGAAGCTATGGGGTGGTTTAGAGCTGGATCAAGTGTGGCAAAGTTTGCCATTAGGAGGACTTTATCTCTGAGTTGTTCGTATACAACAAGGGCACGTGCCATTCCTTCGCAATCCCGGTATTTTCATTCCACGGTGTTCAAATCGAAGGCACAAACTGCACCTGTACCTCGCCCTGTACCCCTGTCTAGGTTGACTGATAGTTTCTTAGATGGGACAAGTAGTGTTTATTTAGAGGAGCTTCAGAGGGCATGGGAAGCTGATCCGAATAGTGTTGATGAGTCATGGGACAATTTCTTCAGAAATTTTGTGGGTCAAGCTGCTACTTCTCCTGGAATTTCGGGCCAAACGATTCAAGAGAGTATGCGTTTGTTGTTGCTTGTAAGAGCTTACCAAGTTAATGGTCATATGAAGGCAAAGTTGGACCCATTGGGGCTGGAAGAAAGAGAAATCCCTGATGATTTGGACCTCGCACTTTATGGTTTCACAGAAGCTGATCTTGATAGGGAATTCTTTTTAGGTGTGTGGAGGATGGCTGGGTTTTTGTCTGAGAATCGTCCAGTGCAGACCCTTAGATCTATATTAACCCGGCTGGAGCAAGCTTACTGTGGGAGCATTGGGTATGAGTACATGCACATTGCGGATCGCGAACAATGTAATTGGTTGAGAGACAAGATTGAGACCCCAACGCCAATGCAATACAACAGGCAACGGCGTGAGGTTATTCTTGATAGGCTCATATGGAGTACACAATTTGAGAACTTCTTGGCCACTAAGTGGACAGCAGCAAAGAGGTTTGGACTTGAAGGTGGGGAGACTTTGATACCTGGCATGAAGGAGATGTTTGATAGGTCAGCTGATCTTGGAGTTGAGAGCATAGTTATTGGAATGTCTCACAGAGGACGACTTAACGTGCTGGGTAATGTTGTTCGAAAACCACTTCGTCAAATATTTAGTGAGTTCAGTGGTGGGACAAAGCCTGTAGATGAAGTCGGGCTGTATACTGGAACTGGTGATGTTAAGTATCACCTGGGAACTTCTTATGATCGGCCAACTAGAGGTGGTAAGAGAATTCATTTATCTTTGGTTGCCAATCCAAGTCACTTGGAAGCTGTAGACCCCGTTGTTGTTGGAAAAACTAGAGCAAAGCAATATTACTCCAATGATGTGGACAGAACCAAGAATATGGCTGTTTTGATTCATGGGGATGGTAGTTTTGCCGGTCAAGGTGTGGTTTATGAAACCCTGCATCTGAGTGCACTTCCAAACTACACTACTGGTGGTACTATACACATTGTGGTGAACAACCAAGTGGCCTTCACCACTGATCCTAGGTCGGGCAGATCCTCTCAGTACTGTACTGATGTTGCCAAGGCTTTGAATGCTCCCATTTTTCATGTAAATGGGGATGATATGGAGGCAGTTGTTCGTGTTTGTGAGCTTGCAGCAGAGTGGCGGCAGAGATTCCATTCGGATGTTGTGGTAGATTTAGTGTGTTATCGTCGATTTGGGCACAATGAGATTGATGAACCATCTTTCACCCAGCCCAAAATGTACAAGGTTAGCCCTGCTATAATTACCTTTGCCGTTATTGTTAGATTTGAGGTTCAAGCTTGCTCAAATTCTTATATTTTCATTATGTTGTTTTATGTTGCTCTTGTGGCATGTATTTGAATTCTCTAGTTTCTTATTAGGGTCTATTCTTACAAGTTGGCTAATGTCTTATATCTGATTGAATGGATGCTAACAGGTTATCCGGAGTCACCCGTCAGCTCTTGAGATCTACCGCAATAAACTGTTAGAATCTGGGCAAGTGACTGAAGAAGACATTAATAAGATACAGGAAAAGGTCAATACTATCCTCAACGAAGAATTCATGGCCAACAAAGATTATGTTCCAAAAAGAAGGGATTGGCTCTCGGCTTATTGGACTGGGTTCAAGTCACCTGAACAGCTTTCTCGTATTCGAAACACTGGGTATTTTGGTGGCCTTGTTATTTAAATATTTTCTTGGATGTCTCAAGCAGCTTTAATTTATTTTGATGTTGTACAGGGTGAAACCAGAGATCTTGAAGAATGTTGGCAAAGCAATCACAAGCCTTCCAGAAAACTTCAAGCCTCACAGGGGAGTAAAAAAGGTTTATGATCTGCGTGCACAAATGATTGAAACAGGGGAAGGCATTGACTGGGCGCTTGGGGAGGCACTTGCATTTGCTACGTTGCTTGTAGAGGGTAACCATGTGCGGTTGAGTGGTCAGGATGTTGAGAGAGGTACATTCAGTCACCGACATTCTGTGCTACATGATCAAGAAACAGGGGAGCAGTATTGTCCACTGGACCATGTTATGATTAACCAAGATGAAGAAATGTTCACTGTGAGCAATAGGTATTGCACACCACTTTTCGTTGTTCTCTCTTTTGTCTGAGGTGCTCTCTCTCTTTTTCCATATGCTTTACTACCAACTGCTCAATGTTATGCAGATGCTTTTTGCATTTTTTTTTCAGTTCTGTGCTTAACAAGTTCCTGAATAATGCTTGTGTATTGAACAACTAGCACTATGTTTCCTTAGACATCTGATAATTTTTGAGAAAGTGGTACTTGATAATTTTGGTTACTTATGAACCATTTTTATTTTCTGCACAGTTCTCTATCAGAGTTTGGTGTTCTTGGATTTGAATTGGGTTACTCTATGGAAAATCCAAATTCATTGGTATTGTGGGAAGCTCAATTTGGTGACTTTGCTAATGGAGCACAAGTAATATTTGACCAGTTTATAAGCAGTGGGGAGTCCAAGTGGTTGCGTCAAACTGGACTTGTAATGCTGCTCCCGCATGGTTATGATGGTCAGGGCCCTGAACATTCAAGTGCACGATTGGAGCGTTTCCTTCAGGTATTCCCCACTAGAGGATTTGTATTGTCCTCTACTTACTACTTTGGCTTTGGTGTTTGAATCTTTTCAAGGGGAATGTTGATTATATGATTTGTCACTCTGTTGCCGACTAGTATATTTGTTATTGTGGTAGATGAGTGATGACAATCCATTTGTTATACCTGAGATGGATCCAACTCTTCGAACACAAATTCAAGAGTGTAACTGGCAGGTTGTGAATGTTACAACTCCTGCTAATTACTTCCATGTTTTGCGGCGTCAGGTGAGTACAATTTTTGTAACCATGAATCCCTTTCCACCTTTTTGTCATGTGTATTCATTTTCTTATGTTTTTTCCTGTTACGTCTACAGTTACACAGGAAATTCCGTAAGCCTCTCGTCGTGATGTCTCCCAAAAATCTACTTCGTCACAAGGACTGCAAATCGAATCTTTCTGAGTTTGATGATGTCCAAGGTCACCCAGGTTTTGACAAGCAAGGAACCAGATTTAAGAGGCTTATAAAGGATCAGAATGACCACTCTGATCTTGAGGAGGGTATCAGGCGTCTTGTTCTTTGCTCTGGAAAGGTGTGTTCTGGTCTTTGTACTGTTCTTTATCTTTACAATTTTTAGTGAGCTAATTCTGGGATCTCGTTTGATAGATCTAGTGGACATGTGTAGTTTCTATTGTATATCTAATGACATCAGATTATTCGATGTTTTGCCTCTGGAAGCATCGTGATTAAATAATCCTGACCGCCGAGGAAAAGATTGTACAAGATTGGCTTGATTAACTTCTTGTAGAGTCTGCTATTGATACAAAATTCTATGCCTTCTTTTCTTGCAGGTTTATTATGAGCTTGATGAAGAGCGAAAGAAGCTCAGTGCAAGTGATATTGCAATATGTAGGGTGGAGCAGCTGTGTCCTTTCCCATATGACCTCATTCAGCGAGAGCTGAAACGATATCCAAGTATGTTTTCCGAACTTGTAACAAGGGTTGTTGTGTGCATCATTTATAACGAGGAAGCCATTATCTTTGCCTCTTTTCCTTTCACTATGTTTACTTAGGAGGGTTTTATTGAACTTCCTTGGGAGCACAATAATGTCGACCTTCTTTATTGGACATCAAATTGAAATCTTAGTTTTTTCAGCATCATATAGAGTTAGTTATTTATGACCCAACAAGTGCATCCAATTCTGATCTGCATTATTACATTAGTCACCGAAAATGTGGCTACGAACAATAGCATGGATAAACATTGATTGAAAAATGGTGCAGTAAGTTTTATTTAGGATGATGCCAGGCTAATGAAGTTGAAGAAACTAATGAAAATTCTGCTTGCATTCCTCTTTGTAGTCATATTAAATGACAATAAACCTTTGATGAATGTCATTACGGTAATCGTTGGTTGAAGTCCACATGTTTGCTGCTAGGTATTTTAGTGGTCTCTCATTTGACTAGAACAAATATCTATTGATATTTTGCAGCTGACTTATTTTTGACTTTGATTCTTTTAGATGCCGAGATTGTTTGGTGCCAGGAAGAGCCAATGAACATGGGTGCATACAGCTACATAGCACCACGCCTTTGCACTGCAATGAAAGCTCTGGGCAGAGGAACTGAGGAGGACATCAAATACGCAGGCCGTGCTCCATCTGCTGCCACAGCCACTGGTTTCTATCAGGTTCACGTGAAAGAACAGACTGAGCTCGTGCAGACAGCCATGCAACCGGAACCAATCAAATACCCTTTCTGAAGTCTTATTAAACTCTTATGACCAGTATAAAGAAGACTAGTATTTGATCCAAGAATAACAATTGGTGCAGTTTGAATTCTTCTTTAATGCTTTTTTTTTTTCTGACAATTATTTTCCCTTGTTCAGCATCATGGTGATTGGTGATCACAAACAAGCTGAATTTTCATATCAATATAGATATTGTGCACTACTTTTGTAGTGATTTTGATTGTAATAATGTTAGGCTGTAGTTAAGTTTCTGCTACAATTTATTTTTAAACTTGCAATACATTTTGCTGTTTCTTTTGAATTTGTTCTACTACAGTTAGACAAAAAATATATATATATATATATATATATGATCAAATATCTACGTACTTCTACATGTTAGTAATTTTATTTTATAGCTTTCAATTTAATCCTTTAACTTACTTACCTTTTTTAAATTTTGACTATGAACATGTCATGGTCTTTGCGTGATGGAATTCTTCCCTTCCTACCTCCATTACTCTTTGATATGTCATCAAATTGTTCTGTATCTTCTCACTACAATCCCTGTCCATTATTTTGTATTCAAGCCAAATAGTTTGTCTTCTCCTGGGATTTTTAACCTTAATCGAGTTGCCACAAAAACATGATTTTGAATTTGATAGTGTATGGTGGGTGACGGTTCCTAATATTTGGTTTTGTGCTTTAGACAGCACAAGCAAACTTAATGAATTGCTACTTTATGGACATTGCAAAGTCAAGTCATCATGACAAGATCAGTTTTACAATAATGCATCATATGAATTAATAAATTTTGAAAGAGCAAAGACCAACTGGAGCAACCGTGATTATGATTGGCTTGTACTTAGTCTTGTGGGGAAAGAGCAAAAGACCAAAACCTATCAAATTCAAGCAGCAATAAAGCATCAAATCATGGTCAACAAATGGGTAGAATGAATAACAGGAATGGATGACGAATCTGGAGCAGATGAAGCTGTTTGAACTATATATACATATATATATATATATATATATGGCATATCAATCATCAAGAACATGGAATAACTAAATTCCTGCTTGGAATAGGAGTTTTTTATTTTTTGATTAATTTCTCTGTATACTTAAAAAGTTTCGAAGACGAACCCGTTTCCTTTGTTTCAACAACATCGGTTGGATTAATAACATCCGGGTCCCTACAGTTTTAAATATTTATAAATAAAGATAATATATTTATTTACTTGTAATAAATAGATCCATAATTTTTGCAAATAAAATTATCTGTGTAATGAAAAGATTATAAAAAGACATAATCTTTTCATTTATAATATATAGGTATCAAACCCATATAAGAATGACTGAAATATTATTCATTGTTGAGATATACTTGACATATGATGGTCAAAATTCAATACTAGAAGGTTGATAGAGTCATTTCACTAGGAAGATCGGAGACTGACTTGTTATAAATGGAAAAACTAAGTTTTTATTAAAGAATATAAAACATGAGGGACCTAAATGTTATTACTCTGTTTTGTATTTATTATTATATCAATGTCGATTGTTAATAAAATAAACTAAGATAATTCACAAATCCTGATCATATATTTTAATAGTAGCAGAGGTGAACCTCACTCCCTGATTGCTAATAAAGCAAACTAAGATAATTCCCATATTTTGATCATACATTCTAATATAGTATTATTAGTGCTTAATTACATGTCACAATCTCACATATCTGAGTTTAGTATCCCTACTGATGTAAATTATTTAAATACAGAAGAAATCTCACTAAAAAATTATTGTTATTAAATATATTTTTAATTTTTTTTAAAATTAAGTGAAATTATTACAATTCTCAAATAAATTAGAGCTAAGTCTTTCATTTGATTATCGAAAGCACTTAATTCCAAAGCTTGTTTTAGTAAGCTACGATGCTGTTTGATGTTATAAAGGAATAAAACGCTGCTGGTTTTGATGTTTTGTGGAATTTTCTCATTGTTAATTAAGGAAAATGGTGTTCAGTTTACCCTACACTTATTACCCATAACTTAAAAGGAAAACGTACGTGTTATCCATGCAAAATAAATGGGCGCCTATATAAATGTGAGCATAAACACAGAGTCATCTTTTGTTGATTTTTTGTCTGTTAGCAATTAATTGTACTTTAAAAATGAAGCTGTCGACGCCTAAAAATGTGAGTATATATTTACAAAGACTTGCTGTTGCAGTTGCCGTATATTGATCTCTTTCTGGTATAGAGAAAGTGAGTGATCAGAGAGAGAGAAAAAAAAAAAAGAATGTCTGTAAAGTCTTCCAGTCAGCTTCTGCATCATGCAAAGCCCTATGTGGGTGTGTTTTTCATGCAATTTACCTATTCAATTATGTCTATAATGGTAAAGTTTGCTCTAACTCAAGGGCTGAGCCAACATGTATTGGTAGCATATCCGATGGTCGTTGCTACAATTCTCATCGTTCCTTTTGCCATTGTTTTAGAACGGCATCATTCTTTATCTATCTATATTATTTTTGTGTAAATTCTGAACAAATTTGAACTTATTAATCTCATTTTTGCAGGAAAATAAAGCCGAAAATGACCTTCGCCTTACTTGCTAAGATCGCGTTGCTTAGTTTTTTTGAGTAAGAATTGTTTCTACCATAGTCCACAAATATTAAAGGAAACATCAACTTGTAAACTATGTGTGATATCTAAAGATTTGGGTTTGATACTAAGATTCTGTAGCAGGCCATTAATTAGCCAGAACTTGTATTATACAGGAATGAAGTACACTACAACAACTTTCACATCTGCCATGTGCAATATTCTTCCTGCTATAACATTTCTAATGGCTTGCATTTTCGGGTATAACTCATTTCTCTACTAAATATGTAAATAAAATATGAAATCAAGAAGGGATTTTGTTTAAACTTTGTGAAGGATTTTGCAGGCTTGAGAAAGTGAACATTAAGACAGTGCATAGCCAGGCAAAGATATTAGGTACAATATTTGCAGCTGGAGGAGCAATGACTATGACTCTTCTCGAAGGACCAACCCTGGAATTTCCATGGAAAAAATTAAGAATTCTTCACTATCAATCAGAAAGTGGTGCACACAAGGAAGATCACACAAGGGGCTCTCTGATGATCATAGCTGGTCTTGTTTCATCATTTTGCAAGTAAGAAAGAAAATGCTAAAAGCAGAGTAATATTTACCAAATGATCTCTTGTATTATTGATTAATTAGTAAGATTATTGATCTGGGGTTGGTTTTTTACAGGCATTTTTGCTGAAATCGTACCCGGCGGAGCTGTCCCTGGCAGCTTTGATATGCATGATAAGCTAGGTGGAAGGCACCATTTTGGCCTTCGCAATTGAACGTGGGAACACCACAGTCAGGTCATTCCAGTTCGATGCCAAACTTTTGACTGTTGTCTATGGTGTAAGAAATGTTCTTATTTAGTTGATCAGAAATCATGCTTTAAGAAACTTGAATCAAAATGGAAATCTGTGCATCACGGGTTGAAGTTGTTCACGCATTCGTTGATAATGGAGGGTTTATGGATTTATAAATAAGATGGTAGATTCCACTTAATATGCTAATTTTGTAAATTTGAATATCTTAATATTTACAAGTGGAACCCTTAAATTTACATTCAACAGTAAATCTATGAATTTACAAATGACTAAAAATATGTCACATAAATTTAAGATCCTCTTTTAGTAAAATATTTATTTATTTAATTTGAAAGAATCGTTTCATACTTGTATAATAACTATCAATATCGATAAAATGTATGTATTTACTAGAGTAAAAGCTTAAAGTAAGAGAGAATTTTGATTTCTTTCCCAATTAGTAGGTTAATTTTTTAAATTGAATACTAGAATATAATAGTGGTATCTAATCCAAACCACTAAATATTCATATTGATGTATAAATTTTTAAATAGCATTTTTGGCTATTTATTCTATTCAATATACTAGTCTTATGAATGCAGTGGACTCAATGTCTTGAACGAAAGAGCAAGGCTAGAGTGTGTGTCGGATTAATTATGGATGTTTGTATGCTTGCATGCAGGGATTTGTGTCATGTACATCTTATTTCCTAATGGGATGGTTGATGAAGAAAAGGGGACCTGTTTTTGTGAGTTCATTTAATCCTCTAGGCACGGTTATCATTGCAATTTTGGGCTCTTTTTTTCTAGCGGAGCAACTCTATCTAGGAAGGTATGCGTCAGTCTCTCTAACTTCAAAATTGGTTCATTAAATTCTTTCTGAAATTGAGTTTTGTGTAGGATTGTTGGAGCAGTTGTAATTTTTATTGGGATATACATGGTTTTATGGGGTCGAAGCAAAGACCAATCCCAATTAATATCAGGCATCAATCAGGCGGCAATAACTGATCAACAAATGGGTACAGTGAATGGTAATATAGAGAACACAAGCAACTGATTACAAGAGAGAATGCTGTGGATGATTTTTTAGTTGTTGAAGAATATTATCTCTTATTTTTTTCATTTCCATTTTCTTTCTTTTGTTAACTCAGAAGTGGACTATCAAAATTACGTGAGAACAAGGTTATAAATGAACGGCCAATCGCCCTTTGAATGATTGGCATTGAATTTGAGAGCGCGTTCGAGTTTCTTCCCACATAAAATGATCCCAAATTGTTGCGTATTTCATTTGGTCTTCTTATAATATACATCTGATTAAATATCAGTTTCATTTGCTGTCATTTTGATTCCTTCTTCATAAAAATATATGTAGAAAATGGCAATAACTTTTGTTATTATATTTAAGTGTCAATTATTCGAGCAGTGGTCACTATTTATTGGCCAATATAGCACCCTTCATCAGGGTCCCAGGTTTGCTGTTTGCCAAGAGATCCGCAGGATTGTTGCATGCCTGAAAAGTAAAAGAAAATGGGAACAGATAATGCGGATTTTGTGGTTAATGGTTACATGGCACAATATAATTATATTTTTTTGGTAACTTTGACGAAAGGGTGTATTTTTTAAATAAATAAAAAAGAACACCTATTCAAGAATGTGAATCTTACTCCTCAAAATATGCACACAAGCATTACAAGAACAAGGGAAGGCTCTGAAGACATGCAAAGATACAAATTTCAAAATGCATCGTATTCATATGCTTCTTTGAATGAAAACTTATTAACTTCATTTGGAGCCTCCCAGCAAGTGAAATTAATATTCAGTCCGCATGTGCTCATAGAGGTTTGGATTTTGTCTTCCAAAACTAGCATAGTTCCACATCGAAAGCATAGCTCAATTTTCAGAGATACATATTCCATAGAAGTTTACTTTTAACCGATGATACAACTGTGTTGACTGTAGGAATCCATTCTAGGGAATTATATATTAAAACGTCTATAATTTACTACTGAACAGGCGCTGCTGCTGTTAACCAAGCTCAAAAACCTTCAGAAGGTAAGGCAGAGACTTTACCTCAAGATGGTATGACGATTTCATCCTTCCCGTGCTGGCTGGCCTGGTGGTGTTAAGTTGCTGTTGCTGCAACACTCGCTCTTTTTGCGGCAATTAATGGGTTCCAGTTGTGCTGCAGTTTTATCTTTGTTTGGCATCGAACTGCATGTCCAAACTGCATTGTTTCACGTTCAACTGCAAAGGCCAAAATCGTGCCTTCCACCGAGCTTATTAAGCACACTAAGGCTGCCAAAGACATCTCCGCCGGGTACGAATTCAACAAAAACGACTATAAAAAATCAACCCCATATCAACAATGATAATTGCTAATCTGGGGTTGTTTTTTCTGGGCTTTTGTTGAAATCGTACCCGGTGGAAATGTTTTTGGAAGGTGGGTTTAGTAAGCTCGGTGGAAGGCGCCATTTTGGCCTTTGCAGTTGAACGTGGGAACACTGCAGTTTGGACATTGCAATTCGATGCCAAACAAAGATAAAACTGCAGTTTGATGCCAAAC
>JAXCLQ010070754.1:0-13727 GCA_035584115.1 Cedrela odorata
TCATCCTCTTACAATTCCTGCAGGAAGCTTACGCTTGAGTCTCATCACTACTGACAGGTAAACCAGTTGGTAAAGTTGGATATAATTGTATGTCTTTACATATCACACCCCATATTCTTTTCCTAAAATATTTTGTCCATTTTCTTACAGAATTGAACTTCACTATAATCAATAATATTCTTTTTCCTTGAAAAGGAAAAAAGAAAATTACAGATTCGATGCAAGTAAAGAGCTAAAAATAATTAAAGTTTTCCTCTCTTCCCCTTTAGTAGCTTTTCTACAAATGTCTGTGCATTTCTTGAGAGATAAAAAATTGAAGGAAATTAAATTTTGACTTCATTTATTTTAAATTATTTTGTAGCGATTCACAAAGCCAGTCCACAAGCGACAGAGCTGAAAATGGGTCTAATTGGCTTTTACTTGAAGGTGGAGAAGAGAAGCGGCTCACTTGCTGTGCTGATTGCTCAGCTAAATTTGAGGCTGAAGCTCGAAGCTTGCAGAGTAGCGCTTCTAACAGTGACTCTTCTAGTTCAAGCCTTCCCGCATGGCTTCGACAATACAAGGATGAGAACAAAGCAACACTTAGCAATATCGATAAGGTTATAATTAATCACTTGTTACACTTCAAATACACGCCGATATTGTATACAAGTTTTAGACTAACTTTTCTTTTTTATATTGTTTGCACTTTATTACAGGACAATGGAGTAAGAGATCTTTGCAAGAAGTGGAACTCGATTTGCAATTCAATCCACAAACAACCTTACTATTCCGAGAGAACTCTCACTCTCTCTTCTGTTTCACCTTCTTCTTCTACTTCTGGTTTTTCGTATGACCAGCACTACCCGAATTTGCAAAGGACTCACCATGATTGGACTGTCGTTGAACCCAAGCAGTCATGGAGAGAACACCATTTCTTGTTTTCTGAAACTGCGAACAAGAGCAGTACTGTTGAACCCAGTTTTAGATTGTATATTCCAGAGCATAAGGATCTCAAACAACCGTTTTCATCAAACCCTAATTCCACTCCAAACTCAACTTCTTCAAGCGATGTCATGGAAATGGAATATATCCACAAGTTCAAGGAGCTAAATGCGGAAAACCTGACAACTCTATGCATTGCATTGGAGAAAAAGGTGCCATGGCAGAAAGCTATAATTCCTGAAATCGCGAGCAGAGTCTTAAAATGCAGGTCCGGCATGGTGAGAAGAAAAGGGAAAGTCAGAGATCATAGTGAACAGGCCAAAGAAGAAACTTGGTTATTCTTCCGAGGAGTTGATGTAGATGCTAAAGAAAAGATAGCAAAAGAATTAGCTAGGCTTGTTTTTGGCTCTTACAACAACTTCATTTCAATTGCCTTAAGCAGCTTCTCATCTACAAGAGCAGATTCAACTGAAGACAGCAGAAACAAAAGATCAAGAGATGAACAAAGCTGTAGTTACATTGAGAGATTTGCTGAAGCAGTGTCGAATAATCCGCATCGTGTTTTCTTAATCGAAGATGTTGAGCAAGCAGATTATTGTTCACAGAAAGGTTTCAAAAGGGCGATTGAAAGTGGAAGAATAACAAATTTTAATGGCGATGAAGTTTGTCTTAGTGATGCTATAATCATTTTGAGCTGCGAAAGCTTCAGCTCAAGATCAAGAGCATGCTCTCCTCCCGTCAAGCAAAAATCAGACGGCTGTGAAAAGGAGAAATCAGCTGCTGCATTGGAGGAGACAAGCACTTCTGTGTCTTTGGATTTGAATATTTGCATTGACGATGAAAGCAAGGAGGATCAGTCGATTGATGACATTGGACTTTTTGAATCTGTCGACAACTGGATTATCTTTAAAATTATGGAGTTGTAATAGAGGAAATTCTTCCAGTAATTAAGTTATCAAGTTGCTTTGTTCTCTTTAGTTGTTTTGGCAGGCAGTTGCCTCTTTCTGTAAAACTACGTGTATACTATTTTACTTTCCATGAACTTTCTGTAATAGGTTGGAGGATTTCCTTAACATTTTTTCTTCCCTTAAATTCTGTCCTCTGGAATTTATTTTCACAGATTCATAGCATCTCATTCTATTCCTTTCCCTCATAAGAGGATGTTTAATTATGACTTATTTATTTCTTTGCTTTTAAATCCCCTTTGCTTAATATATTTAAAATTCGTCTAATTTCCTTCAAGTTCATGCATGGACTCAAATTCTAAACAGTTTAGCTAGTTTTGTGCATGCACCAAACTACTTGATTAAGGTATCATAAAGCAACTAAACCGCCCTCTCACTTTTTTTTTTTTGCTCATATTATTAATTTATTAGATTTTAATGAACACATTAACAATATATTTAACAATTACTTATTTTTATTATACTAATCACTCATTTATTTATACTTAATATTTCAATAAATTTAATTAATTTATAATAACAGTGAATTAATAACTAAAAGTTGAACAGTTTAAGTAAACATGGGATTGATTTGCTTTTGAAATTAATGGGATGATGGCCATTGTTCAAACACACGGATTGGGGGAGATAATAATTTGAGGTAGAAAGTTTTAGCAAACAGCTTGTTGAGTTGAAGTGATGTCTCTATTCTTAATATTGCTGATGGTACATTGATCATAAATCTAAGTTTTCGTTTAATATTTTTCAAATTTACAATAATGTAGCTAGCTCCTCCTTATCATGCATATATATATATATATATATTTTGGGTAATCATAGACAATTAATCAACCATAACTCTTTTCCTAGTAAATCATATTTAAATGTATAGCTTTTTTTTTTTCAGATGGGGCCTATGGGTTTGTTGTTTCTTTCAATGAATCAAACTGATGACTCATCCCAAATTTGAAAATGGTCATCAACAAATTGGATACTTCCAACTAGGATAGCTTTTAAACTAAAACTAAAAGGAATCATTTCTAATTCCTTCCAAAAGTGAAGGAATATTAAGAGTACATGTAAAAGGTTTGTTTTCCTCCTTAATGAGACTTTATCATCTCTATCATTAATCACACTAACATGATCAATAACATTATTATAAATATATGTTCCAATTGCTTGTGTACAACACACGATATATATTAAGTAATTTAAGTATGTTTGTGTATTCAGTATAATAATTAATTTTTTTTTTAAAAATCCATCATACACTAGGAATATAGTTAATTAAGGTATCATTACAAGACTATATCAAATCATTATTGACTTTTGTTCCATTTCATTTTATCTCTTTTAAGATTTAGTAGTATCAAACCATTAGTTGTCCTTATTTCTATTTATTTGTTGAGTTTTTATCTTATCTTAATATATATATATATATATATATTGTCTTGTTTAACAGTACATCTTTTTTATACAAGTTTTGACATAAAATGTTAATCTTTGATTTTGATTTCTAATTTTTTGACTAAAATTTTGTGTCAAAAATTGTATAAAAAAAGAACAGTTGTATGTTAGGAACATTATGTTGGCTCATTTCATGTCCAAAACTTTGAGTTGATGATTGTCATATGGTGGCATCCCAAGATAGTATCTAAAGGAAGATTAAGTTCAAATTAATAAAGCAAAGATAAGAAGACAAAAGCTCGTGGCCAAGCGCTCACTTATGGCTTGAGCAGACAAAGCAAACTGTTCAGAGGTTTGGCGCTCACTTGGCGCCAACCCCGCACTTGAGCGACGTGTTTCTAGAACATTAGTGCTCACTTCGCGCCAACCTTGTGCTCAAGCATTTCCAAACCAGCCTTTTCCAGAAGCTTGACACCAACCTGGCACTAGAGCAACGTGCTTATCTGGGAGGCTAGCCAACCCAATGCTCAAGTGGCACAATTACTTGGGAAGCTCGCCATCTTCGTGCCAACCAGACACTCGAGCGGCCGTCAAAAAAGAAAAGTGGCTCGTGATTTTCAGTTAGGTTTGGTGATGACTTTCGGAGATTTTTAAAATCTTTGAGCAGTTGTCTTTTGAGTGTTAGAGAGTCATACTTCTTTGTTTTTCATAAGAGAAACACAAATCTTGTTCTTATGAATGAGGTTTGTTTAATTGTTTCTTTTAAGAGCTTTACTTTTAGAGTTTCGAGAAGTGTTGGTGGTGGAGTTTCAGTCTTTTGAATAATTGTTCTAACTATTCGTGAATTCCAAAAAAAAAAACAATGGAATTATTTAGAGTGGGTCACTCAGTGAGTAGTTACAATAATTTTTATAAAAAAAATATTGATTGTAATTCTTTTGGTGATTCATGTATTAGTCCGAATGTTTTAATCATGTGAAGAGTTATTTATAATATTTTTCTTCTATAATAAATTCATGTGTTTATTCCTTTGATTGTTTTATTATTTTAAATTTTATTTGTTATTGTAACTTTGTGGTGTGGATTGTCTGAGATATATTGATTTACAGTCAACAAATTTTAATTTGTTTTAATTTCTTGATAATTTAAATATTTTATTGTGTAAAATACCTTTCATTGTGTAAAAAACCTTTCACCCACCTCAAATGTTCTAAGGTCCAAATCTAGATTTTTTTTTATTGTACAAGATGTCCCATATACATATAATTTTTCCAAATAAAATCATTGAATTATCTTGTTAATTAACCAAATCGGATATTGTTCCTTCATTTGAATCCTCAAAATCACAGATGGGTTTGTCCAAGTTGTGCATTCATTCTCTGTTGCACATGGCGGAAAGTTACAGATTCTGTCAAGCGCTTGCAAGCATCTACGTACTAACTTGAGATCTGAAATATTGCTACTGTACTATGTAAATAAAGTGTAGATTAATAAGCTGGACATGCTTTCAACTTTATGTTTATTCTTCTTGCAGACAACATTTAAAGCAAGCTTTGAACTCATTCCCTATCTGAATATATACAATTTTCCAGCTGTTCGAATCCTTTTCCGTCATTGACGAGTTGGTTAATTAACTGAACAAAGCAATTTGACGATATTTGATTGTGAATTAGCTGAAGAGATTAGGCTTATTAATTAAAAGTCCTTGAAAATTTTATAAATTGTGACAGAATTTGAAATAAGGCTGAATTTCTGAGTTGGTAGCTCCTGTTTTGAAGTCAATGATGCATCAGTAATGGCTTAACCTACGTATATGAATAATGATGGCTATATTTTTGTCATTCAACTTGTCATTTATGCTCATTATTGGCATATTCGATTTCCTTTATATACATTTATTATTTATTATTTTATTTTGTTTTTGTATATATTTTATTGATTTGATTTACCACTAATTTGCTCTTGTTGTTAATCAACCATTGATCCAAGGGTTAAAATATGGGTAAAATTGAAAAAGGTTAATTTTGAAGAATAATTGAATTACAAAGCATGGTTTATTCTCTTTTTTTTTTGTTTTCCGGCTATAATAAAACTTGTAATTTGACACTCAAAATTTAAAAAGTTAGCAAGAATAGAAAATTATGAAATTGAGTTTATGTAAATTAAATATAAAGGTCTCACGTAATGTAAAATTAATTATTTAAATTAAATTTCTTTGGGGGCTATGTTATTTGAATTTCAAGGTAAGTATATTATTTTTTTTAATAATAAGTTAGCACTCATAAAATATAATAAAATTATTTTGTTTTTCATATATGAAACATGCTTATCTTATAAATTATAATATTCTTATCATATATTGTCTTCATTAATTTGTGAACCTTTTTTCCGGATTCATATACTTGGAAATTGATATAAATAATACAATTTAATTAAAACAAAAAATAATTGCACCATTATTTTGATATTAATTATATTTGTATTGGGAATGGACAAATTAACACTAAGGTATGATCCATAACGTAAGGGTTGTGCAAAGGAGAAGCAACTTTTTTCTACTTTAGAAGGGAAAAGCAAAATCTTCCCTAAGAAATATCAAAAGAGAGCACTACTTTTCATGCTTTACGATTCGTTTTGTATGTAAAAGAATATAAATTAGTAAGTTTTTCTTCCTTTGATTTTCCTAACCAAACATTCTCTCATCTTCATCTTTGGAAAAAGCACTAAAAAGTTATGGTATAATAATTTAAATTTATTTTTTAATAATAAAAGTTACAATATAAATTAAAAAAATAAAATAAAAGTATAACAAGCATCTCTTCTTTAAACCCCTCTTAGAGATGTTTCTACTTTAGAATCACAAAAAGATTGTTATCTTCACCAACTTTAAATTAAAACCCCTTAAGCATAAGTAGAGAATTTGTCGCCTTGTTTGCTTTTTATAAAGATTAGGGTTCTTATATTAAAAAAAAAATTAGGGTTTTTGAAGTTGATGCATTATTAGCAAGACATAGTGGGCTTTCTCTCTCTCTGTTTCTCTTTGTAGCTAAATCTAGCTTAGTAGTATTATATTCTCTTCCACTTTTTACTTATCCCCCTTTTTTTTTTTTTTCAATTCTTTTAACTCTAGCTTAACTCTAAAAGGAAGAAGCCTCCATCTTAGGCTATGCTTTTTGGTTTAATTTTCTTCCCTTTCCCTTTGCATTTTCACTGTATTCTTGAAAATTGAAGCCTCCATCAGATGCAATATGCTTGTTCAGAGAAAATCTTATTCTTAAAATTTTATTTATATGTATATATTTACAAGTATCGTAAGCTTTATCTATAATTTTTTACATGGGCATATGGATATATGAAAGATTAATAACATATGGTTTAAAATAAGATTTTGCATCAATTCCTCAACAATAATGCAATGTTATATATTATATCAACTGCCAACAGTTATCCAAACAAAACTCTTACATACATATGTATCGTGGTTATTGGTTCATTTTACTTTATAAGACTCGAAATTAAGTTAATTGTTTGGAATGGAACGATGGTCAAAGAAAAATATTAAATCAGTTTTACCATTATAAGAATTTTAATTAAAATAATTAATCTTCAAATGATTCTCTTCGTATTCTGAGCAAATCTTTGCATAATTAAGCGAGATTTGTTGATAATTAATCATGTACTTTTATGATTATCTGAATGATATCCTTTCCAGATATGAGGCAATTCATTATTTTAATTAAACGTGAGTAAAATGGAATCTAAGTTTCCCTCAAAAGCAGGAATTAAGTTAAGGAAATACTTAAATGAATATTGTTGTACATGAAAAAGTAATTAGATTAAAGATACATTAATAATCTAATTTAATTTATAGTAATTAATTGCAGAAAGTGGGTGTCCCTTTTAAAGCAAAGCAAAGCAAAAGCACTTCTCTTTTTCAAGGCTTGTGGCTAATATTTAATCCTTCCTCACCGGGCTAGCTAGCTAACTTTGGTCAATATATATGCAACTTTTTGTACATGATCAACTATCTTTTTCCATTGTAAGAAGTAATAATAATTAACACAAATGGAAAAAGGTGGAATTGTATTGCATTCCAATGTAGCTCAATCAACATTAATAGACCAATTGATTATGTGTCACGCCACTAAGAAACACATGGAGCGCATTTTGTGCTTAGCATTTAATTAGTGTTGTCCCAACAAATAATTATCCAACCACCCAAATTAAAATTGAGGCCAATTTGAGCATCTTAGCCATTAATCATTTTTCAAATTATTTATTTATTACATATTTATAATTGTTATACTTTTATTTAATTTTATAAATATAATCGTTAAAATATTTTGATAAATATATATTTTTAATTACTAAATAATTAAAATTGAGGCCAATTTGAGCATCTTAGCCATTAATCATTTTTCAAATTATTTATTTATTACATATTTATAATTGTTATACTTTTATTTAATTTTATAAATATAATCGTTAAAATATTTTGATAAATATATATTTTTAATTACTAAATAATTAATATTTATCAATTATTTATTATTTATATCTAACTATTAGTATTATTATAAATATTAAATAAGTATAAGAAAATCAAAATACATTTCCAACTAGCTCACTAATCAACATAACACATCTATATAAATACGAGAGCCACATCAAACATAATAATAATAAAAGTTTATGATAAAAAAGTCAAATATCACCCAATAAAAATATTTTTTTGCTCAAATAAAATTACAAATTATATTTACAAATAGAATTATTAACACTTCTTTGTATCACGACGCATTCTATAAATAAAATAATAATTTTTTAATCAATTAATTTTCTAACTTTTTTTATAATTTTCTCGTACTTTCTCTCACTTTCTTATTCTCAACCAAACACATATTGAACTAAAATATATATAATTACATTAAAATTTGGTGATTATATTTTGGTGTCAAAATCTTATATTATCTAATTTAGAAGTAAATCTTTCATGTGGTTACATCTAATATCAAAGCCTCTTGTATTGTTAAGATTACAATATCAAAAAGCTGGGGAATAAACTTTTTCACCAGTAATACTTAATGTCCTTGTGTTTTGAAACACAAGTGAAATAATGATCAGTTAGGTGTCCTAAAATTCTCATTCAGGAATAAAAAGAACTCCATAAAATGATGGTGCATAGTCTTAATGGAGCTCCCAATCTCATGAAAATAATTCAACGTCCTTGGCAAAGAAATGTCTCTCAACAAAGCAAGAAAAAAAAATTAATAGAATGAGTAATACGTCACTGCATGGGGCCAAGATGCAAAAACTTCAATGATAAGCCTTAGGAGATAAGAGACATACTCATTAAGGCAACAATGTTCTTTGCTTTGTGGGTGCCAATGGGCCTTCGTATTTTGTTTTCTTTTTCCCCAACTTTTAAGAGCAATTTGTTTCCTTTTACTTTAGAAACCTTTTTATAAACATAATAAATGAGTACCTAAATAACTTTTTGGATATCTAATCATAAATCTTTCTCAAGAGATATGGGTTTTTTTTTTTTTTTTTTTTTAATTTCTTCTCTGCTTTTCCCTATTCAAATAATGGTGCTTCTTTATCAGATGGTCACTTGCCCCTTTTCTTTGTTTATTTATATCTTTTTATATTCTTTTAAGCCTTTAAGATATTGATTTGACTAGATTTTAGATCGATTAGGCAAATCATTTTGACATGATTGCGGGGAGTTTTGTTGCCGTGAGAATTGATTTTGCATTTGGTTTTTGATCATTGAAATGAAGCAAATTCACTACATTTATGTATATATTTTTTAAAAGATATTTCTAGTAGAAAAAATACAATATTGGTCTCGTTATATCATTGTGTTACCATTTAATTATATAATTTAAATTATTATGTATACATAATACATAATAATTAACATAATAATTAATATAATACTTACAAAATTGTGATACAAAATTTATATATTCATTTAATGTAATAAATGACATAACATTTATTAATAAGTGTTATTTAATTATATATTAATAATAAAATAATAAAATTAACAATAGTCTCACATACAGTTATTTTTGAAAGATGTCGTGTATGTTAGTTTGTAAGTTTAGTGTTGTTTTAATTCATTAATGTGTCTTAAAAATATATGTTAAAAAAGAATAATATCAAGTACCAAATATAATTTTTGTATAAAAGATTTAAATTAATTTATTAATTAAAATATTTCTTATGGTATAAAATCATTTTTTTAATTTTTTAATTTCTTTATTATTATTATTTTTTTTTGCAAAATGCTCACGATAATATAATTCTTTTTTAAATTTACGATGTGCATATTAGTACTAGATCTAGATGCAATAAGTTATTTCATAATGGTCGTGTGTGCATATAAAGGGATTATAACCTAATTTGAATTAAAACTTGGTGGAATATGCTAAATCAATTGCAAATAATTTTGATTCTTGATACAATGACTCAATCCAATTAGAACCAATGCAATATCTAACACTAACCAAAGCTTAGATTAATTAGTTAGGTAAGTCAAAGATAGTTCGGATGTTACCTTTTCGGATTGGCCACTAATCGAATGCTTTAGAGAGCATCCATTCATTTTAATATGAATATTTAAAAAGACATTAATAAACTTATAATTATAATTATTTATTTTTTCCAATCAAACCTCCGAAACGACGAGGCAATTTATTAAGAAAAGAAATAAAATCTTCACCATTCAACCAACTTCATTTTTTCATCAATAAACTTAAAATGAATCTTCAATTTTCTAGGTTTGAACAAGAAAAAATAAAATATATATTTGATGACTGAATAATGTAATTGTATAGATTGCGTTACAGAAACATTTAGTCATCGCGAAGATGGAGTAAAGGAAAAGATTAGACAAGGAATCTTCAATTTTCTCGACAACCAAACAAAGGCATAAGAAAATAATAGTTTTCTATTCGCCTTTGGTTTGTAAATTAACGTACTAATACTGTTTTTCAAAGTGTTTTTACTAGACAAGATTGTAGGTTGTGACAATGGGGATTGCAGTTTTGGATCGAATACCAAGTTTAATTCTTTTGAACAAACAAGACAATCAGCTCTCAGACCCACCAAGAAAAAAAGAGAGAAAATTTGCAGTAAGCATCTACAAAAACAACAGATGCATGGAGACAAAGTTTCCACACAACTTGTTCCCTTTTGCAGACTTTAAGAAAGGGGGTGCTAACAAATGGCACTTTTATTTGAGGTCATTGTCCATTTCTTCCTCTTTTTCTTTATCTTCTGAGTGAAAAATTTTGCTGCATGAAAGTAAGGGAAATCCCAGATCCTGAAGTCCTTATTACAATCTATACATAGATACATATTCTCAGTGTTATTGATTGTATATATCATTTGAAATTGATGAGTGAAGGATCCAAGGAGAGTAGTAGTACTCCTTCATGTGCTGTTGTTTTATTTTTATTCTTATTTTTGTAAAAGACTTGGTCAAAAAGAGAATCAAAAACATGAGAATAAACTCAGATTATGAGTGATCGCGATGATTAGATTTTGAAGATGATGCTGCTTTTGATGATTGCTGGGTCGTTCTCCAATACCATTTTTCATTTTTGATGGTCATAATGCCCCATCACTTTGTGTTTTAAAAATAACAAAAAAGTTTTCTTTATTTCAGATATTCTAGCACCATCGAGGAACATAACACAAAGTCACAAAACCCTAGCTAGCTAATACAACATCAATTGTGGTAGTTTTGGGCTTATTTTTAACATGTTTGATTCTAATTATTTGTTTAATATCTTGAACTTTTTGGTTCTAGAATTTACTTCAAAATTCTTTGAATGAATGGAAGTATATATTGAGTTGTTTTCATAATAAACTGTAATGATATAACGATAAATAAAATAACAACAAACGATAATTAAATGAAGAATCACGGTGTTTGGTTCTCAAAAAAAAAAAAAGAGAAAAGATTTCTGTGTGTTGAATTTTCTTACTGTATTTTTTATTACTAAAACAGAGTCTTACAACTAATATATATATATATATATATTTATATATCTTCTGTACAGTGAAAAGAATCTCTTTTAACAGTTTCCTAGATTTACGAAAGCAAGTAAAGAAACTTAACTAACTATGCTTGAGCTGAACCTTAATAGCTATTAGACTGGTAGCCTGTCAACAGATCTGTAACAGCCTCAACGAACTGAGCTGGAGCTGATTCAAATAACAACTTTAACAAACTGAGCTAGCCTGAGTTGGATCATCTTTTTAGCTTTCCTTCACATCCCCCCTCAAGCTAAATGGTCTTGGTAGAACATTTAGTTTGGGTCGGCTAAGCTTTTCATTTTGAAAAAGTATTCTGAAATTGTCATTAACTCCTTTTTCAGAGATTGCAATTGAAGCCTTAATTGCAGTGCTTTAACCTTTGACTGAGATCAAAATTATTTTTCGAATGAATTCCACACCTCATACGAAGTTTTACATCCAATAACTAGACTTAGAATTGATTCACTCATTGATAAGAGAAGCCAGCCAAGCAGAAGTTGATCTTGTCTTCTCCATAATATGAATTCTAGATTTTACACCATCGAAATCACTAGATAGAAACCTTTCAAGTGCTTTTTTTTGTCACATACCGGTAAATCGGTATCGTGATGGTATAGAGATATGGATATCTTACCCCTATAAGCCTAAGACAAAAACCTATATATATAAACTGTAATGCAGAGAACTACCAATCATATACATGACTCACACATACTAAGGGCTTCATGCCTATCAATATACTTCAAGACATAAACCAGGATACTCATAAATAAAAGAGTATATGCACACATATCAATATACACAAAAATATACAGAAGACACACTCATAATGTGTATACATAATTAGATGTCATGCCTAAAGTACAAAACAGACACAACATTAACTCCTAGGTGACTCCATGGAGAATCTGGAATCCCAATGCTCTTCGCGAATATCTCTTAGAATCCTCACCTAGAAAAAAGTCCTGCACTCACGATAAACTGTGGTGGGGTGAGTTTTGGGAAAAACTTAGTGAGTGGATACTGAAATGAAAATTTAAATAAATTCAGTTTTGACATAAAATATGTTTAAACTTACAATCAATTTCAAACAGAAATCATATTAACAAGACATCCATTACATATTATAATAATTTTCAAAATTAAAATTTTAAATAGTCAAATAAAAACAGAATAATATACAGTGATGTGTACAAATTTCGGGTCAGATATCGGATCGCCCTTTGCCCCCTACTTCTCACATGTACCGGTACCTTCACATAACACAAATCAGAATGTGTTTTCAAAGCACATAAACTTCCCCCCTTATGTCTCCCGGCTAGAATTAAGTAAAAATTAAAGTAATTGTTAATATACTGTCATAAATACAGAAAACAGAAATAAAACACAATTCAAAGTACAATAGCCTCCTCCTGGTCTCAAAATAATATCTCAACAACTCCTTCTCAACAATATGCAAATGTAGTTCAAAGAATGTAAATCAATTTATATATAAACTATTTCTTATTTCGGAAAACATTAAGTTTTATAAAAAAAAATTAAAAGAATAAAAAACATGTAAAAATTCACTTACAGGTGTCGCCAAAAACGAAATAGAACCTCGATTACTGGGGACTAGATGATCGCTTCCTCGGCGTATCTATAATACATTTATATTAATTGTTAACATAATAATTGAAATATACATACTTAAAATTTAACTACGTTATTGATGTATAATGAGATTTTTCCCCCTTTCTGAATTCTCTTTTATTCTACAATCTGAATCTAACGATTAATACATGAGTTATCGATTATACTTAATTCACTCTTACTAACCAATTCCACACGATAACACATTATTTCAAAATCTAAATTCAGCGCAACGATACAGTCACTATTTATATATTTCCGACATGAATTTAATGTTACTTAATTTAACAACTAATCGAATTAATTTTAGCCTAAAACAAGTATAATCTACAAAAATTGTCTATGATGAACAGTATTTTCCTGCGTAAACAGTATCTTCCGGCGTAAACAATATCTTCCGGTATGAATATTAATTTTTGGCATGAACAATAATCCATTATGAACAGTAAATTATTGAAAAATACATAAATACGACAACAACAAAGTGAGGGTCCATACCGATGAGTCAATTTAACCCTAAGACGTCCAGATTGCAAGTAATTTCAGAAATTTCCAATTTGTGAATAGTAATACTATTCCTTTTCCAGCTCAATTGTTAACCGAATCTCCCAAATGAAGCTCTTAGAGTGTAGATCGTGTCGTGTAAATGTGATTTGTAGTAAGAAACGGAACTTTAATCGGTTAGAAATCAAGTAATTTGGGAGAAATTAAAAAAAAATCAAAACTGACTTAAAATAAAAGAGTTGCGAGAAGAAGAAGAAAATGTCC
>JAXCLQ010070755.1:0-13723 GCA_035584115.1 Cedrela odorata
GTTGGCTTCTTTTTCTTACTTTGCTTTGCCAAAAGCAGTGAGAACCGAGCAAACCCAAACTTCTTCCTCTTTCCAGATATCTGCTTGCGACAATTTTCCTTCTCAGCCTTCCGAGAAGAAGGCATATCATCATTTTGTTTACTGAGAATTTGGCCTAATGATACTTTTCTCCTCCCAGTGCCTTTTTCTGCCATCTCAAATTCTTCAGGCAGAAGAAGCTTCCTGCTCAGTATCTGCCCTATCGATAAGGTTGGCTTCAGAACAGGAGTAGACTCATCACTGACCATATTCAGTCCATTAACATCAAGCATACGAGAATCTTTTCGATGGTGAGATGGGTAAGGATGCTTAAACTTGGTAGAGTTGTGTACAGAACGTTTTTTCTGCCCATTTTCAGATCTCCATTTGCGAAGAGCCTCCTCCACTGCCAGCTTCCCCCTATTTGCAGCCTCTACTCTGTTGAGAGCTTCTTCCAATGCCTTCTTAGTAGTTTTGACTTCTTCTGTCGCTTCCTCTACCCTCTTTAAAATTTCCATTTTTGAAACATTTGCATCATCAACCTGAAGCATAGCATCTACCACTCTCCTCTTAGAAAGTTCTTCAGCATCTCGAGCCTTGCAGGTAAGGGAAGAGTACTCTTCATAGGAGAGAGTTACTCCTTCGGATTTTGGTGAGAGAACTCCAGATGAGCTTTCACTGTTTGATAGAACCTTGATCTCTGCAAGAGCAAAAGCTTCTGCCGCCCTAGCTGCTTCCTTCATCTTTCTGGCTGCAACCAACCTCATCTCAGCTGTTTTTATCTTAGTCTTGGTCTGCTCAATCTCGGATATTGATCTCAAAACTTCTGATCTTGCAGCTTCTCCCATTTTTTTGAACTGTTCTACCTCAGAACTCAACTTTTGGATCTCCCTTGAAATATCCATAGGGTTATCAGAACCATTAGCATCTTTCACCATTTGCAGCTTTAGTCTTGTTTGGTTCAGCTCTTCCTCAAGAGATGATACCTTTGAGGAATTCAGACTCAATCTTTCACGGGTTTTCTCAAGTGAAAGTCTTTCCTTCTCTAATTTCTTGTTAAGAGATTCAACAGAAGCTTGGATGTCTGCAAGATCACTAGTAGTCCTGGAAAGGTTCACCTTAGCCTGTTTCAGTTCCATTAGGATTAAACCTGGAGCTGAAGACAGACATGCATTTAAATCTTGCTCGACACCCTCAAGAGTTTCAGGGTTCTTCATTTCTGCTTCTTTTACCACAGGTGTCACATTCTCATTACCTGAATTAGACTCAAGTGTCACATTTACCTCATGTGCTTTTTTCTGTAGCTTCAATTTTAATTCTTCTACAACCATTTTGGTTGTTTCCAGCTCTTTTAAGACTTCCAGTGTTTCTCTCTCTTTCAAAATCAAGTCCTTCTCCAACTGGGATGCTTGCTCCTCTACTTTTGTAAAATCAATCTCTTCCATTTCATGCTGCCAATAGTAGAAACTTCTCAGCACACAATCAAGTGACGTAAAAAGTATACACAAACATAATACAAGATACCAGGCCTAGTTTTTCTATTATGTCATGGAAAATGTGAATGCATTAATGTGGCATCCACCCTGAAAGAGTATAGCAGCCAAGTATCCTTCTGGCTTACAGAGACTCCATAGGTTTCAACCAATTCCTAAGACAAGAATGAGTACAATATAATGTAGGAAAACATCATGAATCAGGGCGCACATATGATGAAAACATCATTAATGTGGCACATATGATGCAGCTGAGATAAGTTTTGCATTGTAAGTGCACCGACAGAAACAGAAAGGAAGAGTCGTCAAATTTAAACAAATATGAGGCTCCGGAGTTGCTCGAGTGTGGCTACACAAACCTCTGACCCGCTCGCATAGAACCATATGCAAATATCGAGATGGTACTTCACTCATCAAGCAACTGTTTGTAATAAATAATACTACTTGATACTTCTCTTTCAAATAATTTCATTAACTAACCAACATTCAGGTCATCAAGTACACATTTCATATACACTACCTGTTAAACACACAAACGTATATATAAAGAAAACCAAGCAGCTGACAGCACTTCTTAGAAAAGTGACTCTTGCTGAATCAGCCCTACTAAGGTTATTAAAGAAAAGTGCAAGAACTATGTTCTGCAAATCGATGAATCACATTCCTCCCTAAAGCCCCAACGACCAACGTTAGCAAAAAATTCTCATTTTGGAACGAGAATTTAACGTTTTGAACAAGTAGCTCAAAATGAGAAGTCTTCGTTCTCTAAGAGCTGGGGCAACCAGCTTTCTCGTTCGATTCCTGATTTTGTCAAATTACTCTTAAGGGCAAAAACAAGAAGAGCAGGGAACCAAAGGAAAAAAGAAGAAGAAGAGAGAGAGAGAGAGAGAGAGAGAGAGAGAGAGAGAGAGAGAGAGAGGGAAACCTCAGCTTCCCAGAGTTTATGTTGAGATGGTTTCCAGTAACCCATTCCACCGAATCGACTCACGGCTTCTTTAACGGACTCAAACGGCGCCGATGTATCGATCTCAGCTCTGACGCCAACTTCGTTCTTCACTTTAGTACCCAAATCAAAAGCTTCGCTCCTCTCGTGCTCCATTCTAGAGCTCGAATCTAGGGTTTCAGCCATTAACGAAAGCAAAAATAGCTCAGCAGAACAATAAGCCTAGAACTTCGATGATCGTAAGAATGTGGGGTGGGCGATTGATTACTGAATGACGATAACGGAGTTTGCTCCGTTACTGTATATAAGTGAACTGCACAGTCTACAGACACTGCTCACTAGGTGAGTGCTACAAATATAACGGTAGTAAGAGAGAGGGAAAAGAACTTAAAAAGAGAACAAGTGTACGTTTAAGTTTCTTCCTTAATTTAACTAATTTACCTAAAAGCCCTCAAATTTTACTAGAATTTCCTAGAGCTAACGGCTGTAGAAGAAGGAAATGAGGTTTTTATATTATACCCCTGATGGGTGAGTTAGGAGTTAATGTCTGTGGGTCCCACATGTGGGGTGAAATTGAAGGGACAAAACTGACAATAAGCAGTTAAAAAAAATCAAACGGGTTTGTGGGCTGGGGCCTGGGGTCTGGTATCCACTTTAAGCATTCGGTAAAATGCTAATTTTTAACATAATTTGTTAATTCGGCATAAATATAATAAAATATTTATAAATTAAAATTAAAATAAAATAACTTAATTATTAAATATACGACAAGATTAATAATCGTATTAAATTAAATTTTAAAAATTTCGACATATAAATCTATTTATAATACAATTAACTATTCGAATAATTATATTATGTTAAATTATTTATGATTTAATAAATTTATTTAATAATTTTTTATTTTAAAAAATTTATAGTTATATTTATTTATTTTAAAAATATATTTAGTTATATTTAATCATTTTTAAAAATGTATTCATTTTTAAATGATTAGTATTTGAGAAAATACTATTATAAATATTATAAAATTATATTAAAATATAAATAAAAAATATTAAATGAATAACACAATTATAATCTATTTAATTATTTAATAATCGTGTAAGATTAAAATTTTTATTTTTTAATATGATTATTAAATAGATCCAGTTTCTATCGATCTCTTTTAATACATCACAAATAAAATATTACGAATAGATTACAATAATTCAAATCTTCAAACCATAATTTTACACGTCATGAATCTTGTAAAATTTATGAAATATATCAGTTCAGTTGTCTGTTTTAATTTATTATTATTTTAATTTATTTTGTATTATTTAGAAAGAGATTATTTACCACATTGTCCAATATTGTACGCACAAAATTTATTTGAATTAAATAGAATTAAAAAAAAACAACAAAATGTTGCATAGTGGATCAACGGTGGAATTTGGTGAAATCAAGGTGCACAGTACCGATATCGTGTTCATGCAGTACATCGGAGACACGTGTTACCGTTTGGCATACCATAAGTTAGGTGGAAAGAGAAGAAACAGTTGGTTGGTTTGGTTTGGTTGGTTGGGCTTGGGTGGTGGGGTGGGGTTCGGCTCGAGCTTTGCTTTCTCCTTTCTCCTTTCTCCAAACCCACCATCATTAGGTGACCGTTGCACTTGCAGTTTAGGGCAGAACAAAAACATGCAGCCGTTGCGAAAGGAATTGGCTTATCATGTGTATAATAAATAATTATAATTTTAATGATCATCATTATTGAATTGATCCAACGGCCAATCAAATTTTAAGAAAATTTAGTGATAAGTTAAAAAAAAGGATGAAATAAGCAACTGCAGGCCCAAGCCTCGTTACCTAACACTCAACTCCAACTCGCCCTAACAAGCAAGCGTTGCATATTGAAAGCACTGTCAGGCCCAAAACTTGTTTACGAATCATGATCCGCGAGTTTCGCCCTTTTTATGAGAAGTCTTTGCAGGCATGATTGCACTTTCGAATCGCTACTCACATTGCACTGCAAATTCCTAAAACGTAAGCTAGCGAATTGAGATGTTATAGTGGATTCAGCTTTAGATTTTCTTCCTCCACTCCATAGTTTAAGTGGGTTCTGCTCTGAAATTCCCATTTGTTAGTGAATACGTACCAAACATGTTACAAAACTTTCTTGTGCATGTGAATGTGGTTCGGGGATTCAACAGCATGTGGGCATCCCATTTGAGTGCCCATTTGAAAATTGTCGAATCACATAATTAGTATAACCTAAGACTTTGTAACAAGATGTCAAGATCACTTTAAAAATTAATTGACAAAGCCAAAAATCATGAAGAGAAAATTGAAATACTCCAATAATTCCTACATCATTAATCATCTTTTGAAAATAATACTTACTGTAATTTATTGTGACATGTGAGTTGTTGGATTATATACGAGGGATTATTATCTCTTATGATATTTTTTATTATTGACTTTTAAGTAAATATTAAATGTTGACACGTAATATAATTAATAATGAACGGCTTAAATTATATTAGTAAAAAATATTATTTATTTCAATAAAAAAATAAAGTGTAAATTACAGAGAAAATGTATTAAGATTTGAAGCCAATTTGTAATTTATATTATTATGATTTTGTGAATACAATACTATGTTATTTATACAAATAAAGTGATTAATATAGAAGATTTTAAGAATGAATTTAATAGACTCTAATGTACAACTGGTTTCATAATTAACTTCATACAAATAATAACCTTTAACCAATTCTGCCAACCATTAACAGCTCTACTCCAGTTCAACAATGATACCAACTTATCAAGTTAACACTTATATTCCAGACCTTTATCATCTTCCAATAGCATGAATTAGATAATTCCATTCCATTCCAGACTTCTGTCATCTTTCAATAGCACAACTTAGATAAAATCCTGTTCAATGCACAATGCTAAAATTTTAGTAAAATTTATAAATTAATTTTATATTTTACGATATAAATTAAAAATATTATAAATATAATATAAATTATTTATTATTAATTATGTCATATGTCAATATGTATTAAAATCAAAAATAAAAAGAATAAATAAATAATTTTGATCCAATATTATTAATTTTATAATATTTATTTAAAAATAAATGATATAAATGATTAGGTGAAAATATTTATATATTCGAAAGAGAGAGAGAAAGGTGATAAAATAGTAAAATAATAATAATAATAATAATAATAATAAAAGTATACACCAATGCATGACTTTCTTTGCACAAGAGTCATTTCAAAATTGCGTACAAGGTTCAACTTGCCTCTTATCTTGTACATATAAATTACGTTCTCTTTGGTAGACCAATTCACAGTCGTCGCATAATTTAAGTGAAATGCAAACGTTGATCTTTTCTACCATTGGACAGAAGATTAACTAATAATTGAAGTTATCCAATCACATCTCGACAGATCATACTTCTTGCACTCAAAACACTTCTCCCCACATCACAATATTAATTGATTCATGAACAAAATTCAGTTTAGTCTTCTCTAACAGTTCCTAATAGTGAAACCAGCGTTGAGTTTATGGTGAGAAGTGAAGGACCACGCACGGGGGTGGGGGGGTCATATTTTTTCCACTGATTTAATTTGCTGAGCAAGAGCCATACTCAAAGGGACCATGGTCACAATCTATCGTTGTAAGCCACTCGTGGTTGGTTCATATCAGCATCACACGGTCCTACTGTCACTTTGTCAGTCCATTATATACTACTATATGGTGCTGCATGTGAGATTGCACTTCACTATATATATTAACACGTATTATCATACTCTTGCTCTGTAGAGTGTTTAACATGACAGGGTTAAAAAGAACCAGCAAACCTCAACACATCCCAAATTCACCCGGACAGCCAAAATCGGAAGCTTATAATTTTGTCTTTAAAGCTCTGGTAAGGGATGACATATTGACAAAGTCTCCTTGTGTCATTAATCAAGTATATTAATATATGCATGTACACTATAGATTTTAACGTTTTCTATATGTTTTAATTTCCTATGACTTCACTATAAATATTAAAGCTAAAGCTTCCTTCTTCTCTCTCCATTTCCTATCAGTTTAACATCCGAAATGTTTAGTACTAGTACTAGCTCTGATCTCTCCGAAAATTCTACCCAAATTAAGCAAGACGACAAGTTCTTCTCCAGGCTTCTGTCCAAAGAAAGCTCCGCCGCTAACCTTTCCTTCAGAGTTTACTACGGCGGAGGAGCTGGTGCAGTTCCATTCCTGTGGGAATCTCAGCCGGGAACTCCGAAATGTGCACTCAGCGAAACAACTCTTCCTCCTCTCACTCCTCCTCCTTCTTACTATGCTAATTCCGACAAAAATAAACCCATTAAGAAACACTCGAGATCTAATCTCTTACATGTCTTGTTTTCAAAAATGAATCTTAAGAAAAACAGTGTGATATCATCTCCTTTTTCATCTTCTTTGTGGTCAAACTCGTTGAGGTCATCTTCGAATTTTTCACTGGTTGTTCCGATCACTAGTCCGAAGAAATACCATCGCGCACGTAGCAGGTTTTCGAGCACAGGATCGTCCTTTGATTCTAGGCCAGATTACGAAGAAGCTGCAGTCAATATTGGATCTCCGAATTCAACTCTGTGTTTCGGTAAACTTCGTAGATGTTACGGATGGTGATTGTAAAGAAGATGGCCATGGATCTCGGCTGAGTATTTCTCAGTCGTCAGAGATTCTCAACGTAGTAATTATTGTTTAATGTTTTAAAGAGTGTTAGTTCATAATTAGAGTCTTATAACTTGTTCTTCTGTATTGTCTTACTTTATTTAATGGTGTATAAATTATGATGCTGTCGTCTACAAAAGCAACTAGTCTGCTTTGTTTTAAGATGCATCTACTCCAATTTTTCTTTAATTTTGTCACCAGTTCTTGTAGAAAAAGAAAAAGAACATCGCTTTTCTTTTTCTCCTTCTACCTACTGAAGTGTGCATGTAACTTTACAGACACGTGAATTTAGTCAATGCATGTTGTATTATTTGGGTTAAAGTTCAGATTATTGGGAACTAAGTTTAATTTCGATGATAATATATCCACGAAATACATTATTCAAATTACTATTTGATAACAATGATACTAATCAAGGAATTTGGATTGCTTTTAATGGCTAAAACAAGCATTGAAGTCTCTGCAAATATTTGCAATATTCATGGTAGGATACCAACGCAGTTTGTTGCCTGATACTCTCTTTGATACGACACTGGATTAAATTATTTGAGTTCTTAATTAATGTTTTTGAATTGAAATTGGTTGTTGATTAATTGCAGAAAACGATTTGTTGTCTAAACATATCTCTCCTTTGGTGATCATTATTTAATGCAAAAAGGAAATATAGGTAGAGGTTTCCTTCTCCATATTAAATTTGGGTTTGCTCGATCACTCCTTATTTGGTATCTTTTATCTTCTAGCTCTGTCTTTGTCCTCATCATAATTATGAATTACTCCATTATTCAATTGCCCAAAAACCACAATAATTAACTCTCTAAAATAGGTTGGATAAACTAAGCTTACATTAATAATATGGCACGAGAAGGAAAGATTATCTAATTAATTGGAAAGATAATACTTTATTCTTGAATTACACTTCCGAATTTATACATTGATCTAATACGAATGATGTTGACAAATGAGAATTCTATGTAATCCTAGTGAGCTGGTCAAACTCTCAAAGAGTAGTACCTCTTTTTGTCTGTTGTTTTGGTTAATTTGTCTCAAGCTACGGCCCATAAGATGTACCAAAAGCTATCAAAGAAACAGAGGAAGATGTACTAAATGATTTCATTCTTTTACTTTAATGTTCGTCCAACGTAGACGAGGAGGCTTAAGAGAATCCTTCACCAGAAGGCAAGACGACTTGAGTTATATTAATTTTAGTCGGCAGTTCTTACATAAGTGTGTTTTGTAAGCTGTTCCAAGTGCGCATGGGTCGTTATCTATATGATATAATTTATACAGAAATTATTATTTATGTGTTAGCTAATTTCAGAGTGCACATTAATTAGAATACTTCCTGAGAAGAAGGTGGGCAGTGGCAGTTAGCCCATTTTTTGTACATCACTGCTGCATATTTTAATCAATATCCTGCTGTCATGTTTAAATATAGTTTTGGTTCCTGTTGGCTGTTGGACTAAAAATGTATGGCTGATAAGCAGTTTCTCAAACCATTTGAAATGGAAGCAAATTCATTTCTCAATTCTCTTATCTGTGGTTTTGTACAATATTTATGAGTATGCTAAAGGTTTCAATACAGTATCTGTTTTCATCCTATCTCTTCACTGATCAATGTTTTTCTAGCATTTGTACAATGTCTGAAATTGGGTACGAGATTCAGACAGAAAATGACTTTCTATGCACTTCCGCTACAAAGAATCTTGGCTTCTTCCTGTCCAGATCTGGCAACTTCATGTATTGCATTTGCTAGATAACTGACATTGCCTGTAGTCACACCAGCCATGCTGCCCACATTACCACACAGCTCATCGTTTGGGACAGCTCATTTCAGAGTATAACAGAATTTATTTTTTAAAAAGCAAATCTTATTCTTGGTAATAGATTTAACATGTTTGTTGAATAAATTTACCTTATGCGTCCATCGCGAGTCATGTATATATGGAATTCCTTTGCTAGACGATCAACCTGATCCGGGGTTAAGCCAGAGAAACAAAACATTCCAAGCTGCCATTTCATAAATTTAATGAATCACAATCTAATTTAGCTGGAGCTCAACTCTTCAATGCCATGCTAATGCTAACTGCAAACCTGGTTGGTTATATGCTCCCAATTAAGAGGAGAACCCAATTTTTCGAGATTTTCCCGTAGGGTGGTTCGCATTCCTTGAATGCGATCTGCCATGACCTAAAAATAATGGGTTGTAACCGAAGGTATGTCATAACAAAAAACAAAGGAGGAATCACAGAAAAAGTAATACAATTAGATATTACCTTCACCTCGTCAATCCAAAGTGACTTCAAATCTGGGTCACTCAGGATTGTTGAGACTAGTAGCACGCCATGAACAGGAGGGCTGCCATACATTGCCCTTGCAATCTGCTGCAATTGGCTTCTAATTGCAGCCGCTTGCTTTGAATCAGCACAAAGGATGCTGAAAACGTGAAAGCAGTTTAAAAGAATGATAAAAATTAAATGAGAAGGCAAATTGAGTCAATTCAAGCTAAAATCTAATGTAACAAATCGTTCTTTAATCCCTATATTAAACTCTCAGATCACCAACAACCATAAAAATATTTGGGCATGAAATAGGAGTGTGTCAGTTAATTTTATCCTAGATTGAGTCCCAAAATATAGAACCAACATTCTACACTGACTAGTGACTATAATTACAGCTAACAAGTTTTATGCTTTTTGCTAATAACAAATCTTAATTCCTTATTCATGGCAAATTGGAAGAACTCATGGTTCAAATATATAACTTCACTTCAAATGCTGAGTGTAGTAGCTGTCCCTAATTAATTGTCTCCCCCAGGACCATTCCTACAGTCTCAGAAAACTGATAGAGATAGATGTACACCTAATTGTAGAGAGGAAATCAATGATATTACCAGACCTGAGACAACCAACTCGGTGTCCATGCAATCCCATGTTCTTTGCATAGGACTGAGAGCAGCCTATTAAGTGCCCGTCTTCAAGAAAAATCCGTATCGCTTGGGCATCTTTGTCAAGATCCCCGCTGGCAAAACCTTGATAAGCCATGTCAAAGAAGGGAAAATGATCCTTCACCTAAAATTTTCCAGATAATAATTAAAACCAATTATATTACACAAGAAATAGGACAAAAGACTACGTACATCTCAATCACCTTGAATTGATATGAGATTTCTTTCCACTGCTCCTCAGTAGGGTCTACACCGGTTGGGTTGTGTGCACAAGGATGGAGTAAGAAAAAAGAACCATCTGAGGCATTCTACAGAAATAAAAAAAGAATATAAAACAAAGACAGAATTAACTTTTCATCTCACAGTTGCTTGGCTTATCGTACTATAACTGTATAACACATCATTTCATGAAGTATTAAAGTATTATTGCATGTGCACATGGTTATGCCTTTGTGACAATCCTGGTGAAACATCAAAGGTTAATTTTCTCTGTACGGCCGAAACAATAAAGATTCATATTTAATGTAGTACCATATTTCAATATTTGTTGGAAAGAGCATCATTAAGGAAACCCGTTTGATTGGACAGAGCAATGATGCTGCAATGATTTTTCTTTTTTTGAATAATTTAATTAATACATCCTCTCGCTCTTCAATGATGAATCCTGACGAGTGTAAAGATTCTCGCACCTTTATATCATCAACAAGAGCTGCAAAGTTTAAACCCTTCGAATCGGGATGGTAGTAGTGATAGGTTCTCCCTTGAATTTGGGCGTCTCTCCAGATGTTGTGGTGGCTGTACAACACAGTATGATTGAAATTCAATAATAGAAAGAGGGGATTCAAACATCAATTTCAGTGTTCGACAAACATTACTAGACTTACAAAAACTGGACTAAAAACTAGGGGAAGTAACTGAAAGGATGAAGGACAGACTTACTTGGACCAAGTTGGATTAGGAAAATAAATATGTGGTTCAGGATGGAAACGCCTCTGGAACTCAGCAAAGAGGCGGCATGCACCAGTGCCAGAGAGAGCTTGAACTCCAGCAAACCTCCCTTCTTTAACAACATCTGAATCCTTTCCATAAGCTAATTTCACGCTCTCTTCAATCATTTTTGAACTAACTGCAGCGGATAGTGACTCCCTGACAATGCCTCTCAAGGATTAGACTAGAATATATATTGGGAACACAAGGGAAGATATGGAGAGACAGATTAAACCAAAGTTAAATTGGCCAAAGGTTGAAGGAAAAGCAACCTTTTGCAGCTAAATTGTTAGTCATAAATTATATAATCCTAGGCGAAAATAATGTGGTGATGAAGTCCAGTTGCTGTTCAAGGGAGTTATATTGAAGTCAATGAAATATTACTCCTATCAATGCAAGCTGTATGTCCACCATCAACAGAAAAAGACTAGGAATCTTTTCTAAACTACAGAGGAGTTTTTTTAACTCAGTTGCATTTGGCTAAATGGTATTTGGCCATGCAATAGGAGATTAAATTTTCTTTGGAAAAATTCATGACTAACTCCATTACAAATCCAAAGTTCGATCTCCATGCTACCAACTACAGATTTGGCATGTTATGCAATAACGCAAGACTCACATCACTTTTAAATTCTGAGGTAGCTTATGCAGATCATCTGTTATTTAACATTAGGACAAGCATCAAATTTCTTTGATCTTAAATTCATCTTTTTCATTAGATTAAGATCAAAACAATTATAATTGGGAACAGTAACATGCTCACAATACAATCGATCTATGAACTAACAAACTTATTTCAGAAACAGAAGAGACATGATCAACATTTGAATTGGATATCAATGGAACCAAGTATGACTACATAAACCATAAGAAAACCATAAGCCTAACACTTAATATGTAAATTATTAAAGAAAAAATAGTGGCTGTTTCTTCAAAATGGAGAAAGTTACTACTATTACTTTTTTCAATTAAACTAACAGAAACTGAAACTCACAAAAGAAAAGGTGAATAAGACAACTGAAGGAACTGAAACTCACAAGAACTCGCTGCCGGCAATCTTTGCTTCCGCTTCTTTAACGCATTGAAGCACCACAGGTCTCCCTTTGTCATCCCTATAAGCTCCCTACAATTATAAAAATCAAAGCTTCAGGAAGTATGTCCTCAGTAATCATAAATTGATTTATTTTGCGGCAAAACAAGTACTGGAAAGAGAAATATCATTTTCTTTTATCTTTCTTATAATTAAATCTTAAGTTAAAGACCGTTTGAATGCGTGATAAAAATACCCAACTTTCAAAAAACTATTTCTACGAATTCATTGAGTTATCAAAGCCCCCATAGAGGCTAAAAGAAAACCCAATTTACACATGTATTGAAAAAAGAAATAAAGAAATTATTCAGCTATTTCAAACGCACAAGCTGCGGCTTTGTATGAAAACTACTGGCAATTGAAGAAGAAAGAAGCAGAAGTATTACCACGCCAAGATTGATCTTGTGGGGTGAAGGATCGGCAAGAAAGGCCTCGGTGACACCGTTGATGGGGTCCTTAAGAGCAGGGCCGACATGATCCCAGCATCCAACGGTCCTGGATGAGGCTGTAGAAATGCTGCATCTTCTTGCTGTTCTTGTTAGATGTCTCCAGTACATGATGAATATAGATCCAATACTTACACTCTTCGCCACTGTAAAATTCAAGCTGCTTTCTCTCCATTTTATAAATATTAAGAAGATGGAATTTAGAAAAACTCTCTCCTTCCATTACACAAATGTTTTTCCTCCATTAGTAGGTTATGTTTCAGTGGGCTACTGCTGGTTTTTTAATTCCGTCTGTTTCTTTGACTGAGACCAAGAGAACAGCAATTTTCGACTTTTCCCTCCAGAAACCAACAGAAACCGGGTGCCCATAGATTCTGTTGTCTGCCAACATGTCGTAATTTCTTGCGTCAAACAACTGGTACGTGGGCTGCCAATTGGTGTAAGGGTTGGGCTCATCTGGATAAATTGGACCGGGCTAGATTTTAACGGTCCCACTAGCTGAGGCCCAGCCCACAGATTTAAAAGCTTAAGCCAATAAATTTTGTGTTGGGTATTTTCTTTCTATTTTTTTTTAAAATATAATAATGGGAAAAAAAATATAATTGGCTAGTGCTTATCATTATTAATCACAAGGCTAAATGTTGGTATTTTTAAATGATTAAATTAGGATAACCGAATTTTTCAGTTAAAATTTTCTATTTTTTTTTCAATTAATTACAAATATTATATTTAATAAAAGTTTATTGATTATTTATTTTTAAGAGAGCATTTTATTTAGGAAAGTCCGGTGAAAGTCGGGTGAATGTGGTGTGATTATTTAATTATTGAGAAAAAAATTATGAATTGATAATAAATAAATAAATAAAATTAAGATGAATTCTATGGTTGAATTATTTATTTAATTAATTTATTAATTAAATGATTTCACTACCATTAGCATAATTGTAAGACTCTCGCCTTTAACGATGAAATCATCGGACTATAGGGGCTAATCACTTTAATTATGAGAAAGAGAAACATTTACGAAGATACAATTAAGAAGAGATGAAAGCCACTTATTCAGCAACACATTGTGTTGATTTT
>JAXCLQ010070756.1:0-13718 GCA_035584115.1 Cedrela odorata
TACCCTTAGCTTGTATGTTGATTCTTTAACTTGAATCCTTGATGCTTCCTTGTTCATTTGCTTGATTGAATTAACATGTTTGTTATCATCAAAATATGAGTGCATGAGTTTGTGTGACACCAAGGTCAACAACAATGACCCAAGCATGTTCTGGATATGCACAAATGCATGTTTTGGCTTTCAAAACAATTTTAAACACTAAAGAAAAATGAGATGATTCACTTCTTGATTCTACAATCCAGAATAGCAACCAGTTTGCTTCCTTAGATGGTCCACAAGTCGGAGTGCTGATGCCGGTTCCAGCCTATTTAGGATCTTCAAGCTTCGATTTGAGCTTCAACAAGCTTACCGAGCTTTCTCTCTCTAGATGCTTTCTTCTATCTCTACAGTTTTTGCTTTGGTTCATAACCAAGCACAACCCAAGCTTGCTTCTCTCTTCTGTTTTGCTCTAGTTCACAATCAAGCACACCTGAGCTTGCTTCTCTAAGCAAGATCACGGTTAAAGAAGAAGAAAACACTTGGTTTTTCCAAAACCAGAGAAGAAGAAACATTCTTTTTAAAACAGAAAAGTGTGTAAAAATGGCATCACCTATTCTCTATATATATATATATATATATATAAGCTTTGTGTTTATCAAATCCTATTTAGATAAACTTCCATCGACTCCACCTAACCTAATGCCCTCTTGCATTTAACAAATCGTCATAATGAATTCAATGCAAAAACATGAGTCATTGTTTAGGTCGATGGCTTGCATTGATTACTAATAATCAATCGCATGTATTACAATAAGACACATACATTAATACATTATTAACATAATATATATATATACACACATTAATCAAATTAACACATATATATATTTACATTAATAAAGAGAGAGAGAATTAATCATATATATATATACATATATATTTTTAATATATATATATAAATATATACATTCATTAATAAATATCTAATATATATATATATTATTCTAATAATATATACATATATATATATTAACAATTAATATTAAGATATTTATTATTATATTAATATAATTGATATTTATATTTTATGATTACATTAATCATATTAAATATAATATCCATATATCAATATCATAATACCCGTAAATTATATTTACGGTATCCCATTATTAAGCTGAAATATTTCTCATGCATACGAGTGCTAGCACGTCAGAACTAGGAAATTTATTCCTTACAATAAAGATTCAAATTGCTACCCGATCAATATTTGTACAATATTATTAACCAATTAATGATTATTATATAGTAGCAATAGCTATTATCATCAAATAACCGACTATGTGTGTGATCCTGTAGGTTCACTACGTATTGGACATGGGTGATCACGAACTCTTTCATATCACTTTGGTACAACTTTTTGTAACCAAATTTCTCAATAATTATACGCAACCTCTAGCAAGATGCCACAACCCCCAGACACTAATGAATCCATATAATCATATGTTTATGTAGTAAAGTCTCTCTACTGTCGATTCCCAATCGAGTACGGGTTATGGAATCGTCAAACCCCAAACTCAATCATAGGAATAGGGTCTCGAATCATATACAAGAATCATGTAACCGAAAACACCTTTTCGGAAACATGTACTCTAGCCAGAGATTCTATTTCCCATGTATACATCCCCACTTAGGATCTCAAGCTCTAATATCTAAACCAGCAGATTCCATCTTGGTCATTACCTGTCCTCATACACCAAGAACACATTGCCAGTAAGCTTCTTTTACCAGGTGTGGCTAGCCTGATGCAATATTCATAAGTGAATGATGTGCCTTAGTGTAAAGGGCAACCATGACACCTTAGGTCAAAGGACCAATGGTAGACTAGTACGGCTGTGTGACGTATCATTGACCATGGATAATCACCCATGTGATTTGCCACATTTGGTCATAGTTAGTAACACGTTCTCCAATGTATTACCCATATTCATGCACTTGTGACATGAGACTTGCCACCCAACTATTAGTATCAAATACTATTCTTTAGCTGCATCAAACATGCCAGTCATGCAATGTCATACTCCCATATGACAATACCTCAACCGGGAACTAATTCGGATGTATTTAAATCAGACTTAGTACTAATATCTACAATTCCTTGCAGATAGAGTCCTGATGTCATAATACATCACGAGATCTCATTCTGCATTTTATATATAATATTTATATATATACGCAACTGAATATGCAAAATGATATAAATGTTATTTTATTATTCATAAACTAATTTACAATTAATTACAAAGTTATATATACATAAGGATGATATCCCTAAACCATATGACGCAATTGGTTCTAGGGCATATCTCCAACATTATTTGGTTTTGTTATGTAATATATGTTGCTAGTGTCTTGAGTTGCATGTATATGACTAACAGGTGTACAGTCGATATTATTTTAAGATACAGTGTATTATTTGAGATGTATATATTAGCAGTGACGACATGACGCCCTGAGTTATGTTGATATGATATGAGTCTATTTGAAATTACATATACAACAAGCTGTGTATGGCTTAGGGTGATGGGCCAGACCTATCACTTGCCAGTAACACCCCAGATTTGGGGGATGTTACAATGGACTTCAACATTATACATATAAACATGTAAATTAATTATGAAAAAAGTTATCATAAAATATTCATTTCATTACTAAAAGTAAAGATTTACAAGAGATAATGCCCTTCACAACAACTTGTGATTAGCTTGTAGGGCAGAACTCTTACAATATATTCATCCATCGGTTGCACAATTTTGATATATGCATTAATACATGTTAATGTATGTTTATGTATATAGATGTGTGTAGTAATGTATATGTGGAAAAACAAAACATTAAACAAAGTGTGTGACAAATTTGATTTGTCAATCACATTTAGTAAATATTACTAGTTTAATTGGTTGGGCACGTTAATGAGGTCAACGTGATTAGTGATCCGTTGGCTTAGTTTGACTAGTTAACATTGTTTCGTCGATTAATAAACTCGAACAAGTGCAACGTGAATTTTGGTTTGACCAGTTTCCATACATTCACAAACCAATAATTCTTGTAAGACGAGAAAAACTAACGCATAAACACCGTAAAAATAAAATAATAATAATAATAAATTCTTGTGAGACAAGGAATTAAAATACTACAAGCAAATAAAAAAAAATTATTTCTCTAATGTGTAAGCGTTACACGTGTCGTAACAATTTTGAATTGGTAATAAAACATGCTTTAAGGCTTTTAATAATATCAATATGTATTCATAGGATGAATAATTAATATTTATAATAAAATATTTATTCATGAGATGAATAAATATTTTTGTGAATAATAATAATAATATTTGTTCATGGGATGAATAAATATTATTAATAATAAAATATTAAAGTGTTTAATATTATCGTGTGTTTTTTTGAAAAATATATGTTAAAATATGCATTATTATAACACGCATGTGATACATGTGTAATTAAAATGCATAATGACTCACTAATAAAAATTGTTAAATCATTGGTGGGATAACAAATGAATTCTATGATATACATTTTATTATCCCAATATTCTAAAATGTGAGGGATTAGAGAAGTATGTAATTGAATTCAGTTATCTTGACCAAGATTCTAAAATGTGAGGAAGAGATGAGAATAATACCATAAGAAAGCACAATGGTTCGGATTTAACTGGCCTAGGATACCAAGATTTCTATTATGTGAGGTATCCGAAGCTAGGGCAAAGGAAAATGAATCGAACCTTACATGTAGATATAAAAGAAAAGAATTTCCTACTTATTAAGATTAATTGATCAAGATTTCTATTATATGAGGTTGATTAATTTTAATAAGAAATCAATTTCCCACTAATTTTAATAAAAACTTTAACTAAATTTTGGATCTTGACTTAGGGAGTATGGGATTCAAATTAAATAGTGGGAGCTAATACGATTAACATTTTTTAATAATAGTCAAAGTGTTTGAATGTTATTATTATAATTCAATTGTTTGATTTATTATAATACAGATCATTAACATATAATTTTCTATTTCTTTAAAGAAAACTCAAAAATATTGTGATATTTAAACAAAATACAAAAAATGGTTGCTAGTAATGCTCTCTTATGCATTTTTGACAATAATATGTTGACCGAGCCTAATTTTAAAGATTGACTCAGAAATCTTAGAATTGTTTTGGATATTGATGACTATGTTTCACTGAAGGATCATGAGGCATTAGAAAAATGGGAGGATAATTGAAGAGTTTGAGTTACATGTTAGCCTCAATGAACAAAGATCTATAGATAAAGCACGAGAATGTCTTGAGTACTTATGATATCCTCGCGGTGTTACAAGAGTTGTACTACAAAAATACTCGAGTGGTGGAGTATGAGTTCTGCGTTTCCCTTTTTAGTATGAGGCTAAGGGAAACACTACCCCCTGATGATCATGTCATTAAGATGATAAATCAAATAGGGTAGTTAGACATTTATAGGGTGGTTAAGCCTGACTGCCTTAAGGTGAATTAGATTCTTCAATCCCTTCCCCTAGTTATAAATCGTTTATAACTAATTATAATTTAAAAAGGATTAAGCAAACTCTTCCTGAGTTGCTCAATGAGTTTCAGGAGTTTTACAAACAAAACTCTATAAGGAAAGAGAAGATGTCCATATGGCTTCTGCTAGTAGGACTAGCAGTAAGTCACAGAAGCCATAACAGAAAAGGCCAAAAGTTAGTCCAAAAAAAAAAAGCTTTAAGAAAGCCACCTCTAAGGCTGAGAAGCCTAAGGCCAAAGGAAAGTGTTTCCATTGTAAGAAGGAAGAACATTAGAAAAGGAATTGTCCTCTGTATCTCAACGGTCTTAGAAAGGCTAAAGCAGGTACATATAGCTGTTTAATGATTGATTATAAAAGAAGTGTTATTTCTGATCATCTTTCTTAGATATTGATTCAGCAACTACATCTCATATTTTTGTCTCTTTGCAAGCAATGTAGAATAGTTTTGTGCTGACGAAAGGCGAGATCGTTTTGAGGATGGCTAATGGAGTAACAGTTGCTGCCAAAGCCATAGGATCTTACGAGTTGCAATTGTCCAACGGGCACATTTTGAGAATAGACCATGTATTGTATTTTGCTACAGTAACTAAAAACAATATTTCTGTTTTTGTATTATATAAATGTGGTTACGATGTATAGTTTACTAGAAATGAATATTTGATACATTTACGAAATGTATTAGTTGGAAAAATAATAAATATGAATGGTTTGTATGTCCTTGACTTGAATAATAGTTATTCAATAAAAGTTATTGCTAATAAAAGAATTTGTGATAATTCAAATTCTAAATATCTATGCATCATAGATTAGATCATATCAAAGAGTGTAGATTGAATCAGCTTGGAAAAAGTAGTCTTTTAGGTATACTGGGTTTGGAACCCTATCTAACCTGTGAATCAAGTTTTTGAGGTAAAATGACCAAATTGCCCTTTAAGACTAAAGGCGAGAGTGCAACGAAACTATTGGAACTCATTTATACGGATGTGTGTGAACCATTCAATACCAAGGCTCTAGAAGGATTTGAGTACTTCATTACCTTTATCGATGATATGTCAAGGTATGAGTATATGTATTTGATAAAATACAAATCTGAATCCTTTGAAAAGTTAAAAAAATTCAAGCATGAATTAGAAAAACAAATTGGAAAGTGTATTAAAATTTTACGATCAGATCGTAGAGTGGAATACTTGAATATATAGTTCCAAGAATTCTTCAAAGAAAATTGCATTATTTTCCAGTTTACTTCTCCTTATACACTACAGCTGGATGGTATAGCAGAAATGAGGAATCGTACCCTATTAGATATGGTGCGATCAATGATGAATTTTACAGACTTGTCATTATATTTGTGGGGATATGCACTACAAACTGCTATGCATATTCATAATAAAGTCTCGTTAAAATTAGTCAAAAAGACTCCGTATGAGATATAGAGTGGAAAGAAACCCAGTCTCAAGTATATGAGAATTTGGGGGGCTGTCTAGCTTATGTTTGTTGTAGATATGCCCTAGAACCTATCGTGTCATATGGTTTAGGGATGTCATTCTGTGTATATAAATATATTTCTGTAATTAATAGTAAATTTGTTCGCAATTAATAAAATGACATTTATATTATTTTGCATTTACAGTTGCTTAATTTATAACTAATGTAGAATGAGATTCTGTGATGTATTATGATGTCAAAACTCTATCTATAAAAAGTTGTACATATAAGTACAGAATTTTTAATTTAAATACATTTGAATCAGTTCCCAGTTGAGGTGATGTCATATAGGAGTATGACATTGCATGACTGGTATGTTAAATGCTGCCAAGGATTAGTATTGGATACTAATAATTAAGTGACGAGTCTCGTGTCACAAGAGCATGAACATGGAGGATACGTTGAAGAACATGTTACTGAACATGACCAAACATGGCGAATCACAAAGGTGATTATCCATAGTCAATGATATGTTACACAGTCGTACTAGTGTACCACTAGTCTTTTAACCAGACGTGTCACGATTGCCATTTGTACTGAAGCACATCGTTCACTTGTGTATATTGCATTAGGCTAGCCACGCCTGGTGAAAGAAGCTTACTGGTAATGTGTTATTAGTGTATGAGGACAGGTAATGACCAATATAAAATTTGCTGGTTCAGATATTGGAGCTTGAGATCCTAAATAGAGATGTCATACATGTGAAACAAATCTCTGGCCAAAATACGTGTTTTCAAAAAGTTATTTTCGGATACATGAATCATGTATATGATTTGAGTTCTTGTTCCTATGATTGAGTTAAAAGTTTAACAATTCCATGACCCACACTTAATTAGGAGTCAATAATAAAGAGACTTTATTATATGCACATACGAATATATGGGTTTATCTTAAATATTGATTCATTCGTGTCTAGGGGTTGTGGCATTTTGCTAGAGGTTGCTCATGATTATTGGGAACTTCGGATATATGGAGTTGTACCAAAGTGATGCAAAAGTGTTCTTATCTGCTCATGTCTAACTTATGGTAAACCTAGGCGGTCACACACATATCGGTTACTTAATGATGATGATTATTGCCATTATACAATATCCATTAAGTTAGTTAATGATGTTGTTCTGATATCTGTTTGAATGGTAATTTAATTCTTTATTATAAAGAATTAATTTCCTAGCTAAGACGCGCTAGCAGACGTGTATGTGAAAAATATTTCGGTAATAATTCAGATACCGTAAATTTATTTATGGATATATGGAGGCTTGGAAAATATATTTTATTATAAGGATATTAACAAATAAATGGTTTATTTATTAATGATTAAACAATTATTATTTAATCAAATGAATCCTTGTTTGACAAATGGCGCCATGTGATGTTGCCAAGTGTCAAATTCTTGATTAAATCTTATCTATTCATTTTGAATTAATGGCTAAGATTAATTCTTTAATTACAATTAAAGAAAGTAAAAGAAAACAAGAAAATATATTTACATTTAATGTTTGAAAGTCAAATATGTAAGAGTAATGATTGTACTTTAATATTTATATGTCATATAATGTTAAAGCTAATCATTTCATTTTTATTTTATATTATATAAAATAAAAACTCTCTCTCTCATTAAATATCTTAAGTAAATATATATATATATATGAAGATATTTCCATTACATTAAATGGTTTAATAAAAATGAATGGATTTTGCAATCCATCCACAAGAGTGTGCCAAATGGAATCCACTTTCTTTATTGTGAACAAAGTGCTTGGATGAAAGGGCATACATGTGGGTTTTCGGAAAACACTTTTGGGTTTTTTAATTTGGGAATTGAAAAACAAGAAATAGACTTCTTCTTCTTCTCTCTTTTTCCAGTGAAAGCCATGGGATGTATGGTGAAGCTTTTGTTTTGAACAAAATCAAAACGGGAAAAAAGAAAAGAATAGAGAGAGAAAGAAGAGGGAAATGATGAAAACAGTTTTCATGGGTTTCCTTTTCTTCCAATACAAACTAAAAGTTTTCTAACTGTAGAAAACTTGTTCTAAGTTTCCATACATGAATCCGAGTAACTGGAACCCATTGCTATCAATCAGATATGTGTGACATGCTTTCAAGCTAACAAATAGCTTGTTCCGGAGATCGATATTTAAAGTATGTGTACTTTACACGTGTTGATCTATTGTTTAAATTTTTTAAATTTTGAAATGCACATACATACATGTCTTGGTTCTTGGGTGAGCCTTTCTGCACGGTTCGTGTGACAATCGTAGCTCCTTCTCCTGTTTTCGGCTATCACGCACCCTAGAACCAATCCTGTGCATCACACCTCCACTGATGTCGAGCCCCCTTTTAATGTTAAGCTAGTTAACACTAATAAACTGGATGTAAAATTAAAGAAGTGTTAGTTTATTGGATATCCTAAAGATTGTTTGGGATATTATTTCTACTTCTTTTCTGATCAAAGAGTTTCAATCAATAGAAGCACCCACTTCTTAGAAGAAGAATTCTTAGAATAAGGTAGTGCGGGAAGTGGAATTAAGCTTAAGGAAGGGTTCTTAAAGGCTCAAACTGACGATGCTAATGATGAACAGTACAATTAGCATACCTTAGTCCCAGTTCTAGCTCAAAAATCTTCTAGAGTATCGCAACCTCCGGAGCAATATGGTTTTCTCCATGATGAAGATTTTGAATCATTCTTAGTAGGAGAAATTAATCATGGTGATGATCCTAGAAGTTATGAAAAAGCTATCTTGGATAGAGATTTTGGAAAATAGCTAAAGGCAATGGATTTTGAGATTTAATTCATACATGCCAACCAAGTCTAAACACTTGTCGATCTACCAAAAGAAATTGTTCCTATTGACTGCAAGTGGATCTTCAAGAGAAAGATTGGTGAGGATGGCAAAGTAGAGACCTATAAAACCTGGCTAGTATCGAAAGGGTATACTCAGAAACAATTGTTAGATTATAAGGAAACCTTATCGCCCGTGGCTATGATTAAGTCTATCCAGATTATGCTAGTCATTGCAGTATACCATGATTATGAGATCTAGTAGATGGATGTAAAAACTGCATTCTTTAACGGGTGTCTTAAGGAAAACATTTATATGCAGCAGCCCATAGGTTTTGTATCCACTGCAGATACAAATAAGGTATGCCAATTGCATCAATCCATTTATAGATTGAAGATTGATGTAAGCTTCTAGAAGCTAGAATTTACAATTTAATGAGGTGATTAATTCATTTCGTTTTGAGAAAAACCCAGATAAACCATGTGTTTATAAATGGGTTAAAGATCATGTCATCATGTTTCTCATATTATATGCAGATGTCATATTACTCATGGAAAATAACGTGGGCATGATGACTAAGATGAAATTCTAGATATCTAGGACTTTCTCGATAAAAGATTTAGGAGAAAAAACCTATGTTCTTGGAATTAGTGTCTATAGAGATAGAGCAAAGACGGTAATAGGATTATCCCAAAATTTATACATACAGAAAATGTTGAAAAGGTTTAACATGAAAAACTGTAAGAGAGGTCTCTTACCCTTTAATCATGGTCTTTATCTCTCTAAAGAGATGGGTCTAAAGACCGATGAAGAGGTGCAGTGGATGCGTACTACACCTTATGCTTCAACTATAGGTAGTTTGATATACGTAATGTTATGTACATGACCTAATATAACATATGCTATAAGTGTTACGAGCAAATATTAGGCTAATCCAGGGGAGAAATGTTGGTCAGTAGTAAAACCAATCCTTAAGTACTTAAGAAGGACTAAAGATTTGATTTTGAGTTATGGATGTCAAGAGTTAATCATTCAGGGATACTCAAATTCTAACTTTCAGTTAGATATGGATGATAGAAAGTCTACATCCAAATTCATTTTTGTATGTAATGGAGGTGCTGTCAGTTGGAAAAGTTCTAAGCAGACAACGACAACGGACTCCATTATAGAGGCTGAAAATATTCCTGCTTTAGAAGTAGCAAAAAATGTTGTTTGGATGTGTAAGTTCGTATCTAAATTAGGTCTCGTTCGTAGCATGTGTTATCCGATAACCGTGTTCTGTGACAATACCGAAGCTATTACACAGGCAAAGGAACAAGAGCACCAAAAGTCTAAACATATTTAGCGTAAATATCACATTTTGAGAGAATTCGTTAGAGTTGTAGATATTCTTGTACAGAAAATAGATTTAGCAAATAATGTCACTAACTCACTCACTAAGGCGATAACACTAAAGCAGCTAGATCGACATCTTGAGAAGATGAGCATAAGATACAACAGCAAATGACTTTAGTGCAAGTAGGAGATTATTAGTGTATGTCTTAGAACCCATTTGTGTTATCGGGTTTAGGGTTATGGATCTTGAATTATTTTATATTATTAATGAAAGAAGAGTTTTTTATTCATATACATAGGCTGCTTTCTTTATTGAATCATGCTATGTAATAAAGTATGTATATGAATTATCCAACTAAAATTATCAAAGTCGTTCCCTACAAACGTGATATTGATTGGGCAATCATATCACATGGTAAGCATACTAGATGCCGCCGACGAATATCATAAGAAAATATTAGTACGGATGATAATGAGACTCATGTCATAAAGGCATCAGTATTGAGAAATAGTTAGAGAATTATTTTTCAAAAATGACCAAAGAACGATAAATCACGTGGTATGCATATAGTTAATGATTTATCGTTGTATTGTACTAGTGTGCAAAATGATCTTCTGACCTGAAACATCAGAGTCGAAGCTCATATGGATATGCATGGTTCATATGGTGTATGTATACAAGACTAGCCATGTTCTGTATGAAAGCCAATTTGGTTATACGTTATTCATATAAGCCTTTGGATGATTGTTAAGATGAGATTTGTTGGCTCGATAATTAAAGTGAGCATTTCCACTGATTCTCGCTGGGCCAAGGTCCTAAAGGAGTGTCAATAAATGTTTGAAATTAAAAGTATTTGGCCAGAGAAAATTTAAAAACCCACACAAAGAGTTCGTATTGGAAAGTTTAGGACATATTAATTGACATTTCGTGGAAAATTTGAGATTATAGTTTTTGACATCTATGAACTCTTCCTTGATTAGGATTAGACAACAAAAATATTTTATCCACATGATATGTACAATCAAGGTAAATTTTGATGAAGAAATTCTCATTGTGGTTTAAGGGCTATAACGACTGAAATTTTACATAACTATTATAATAAAGTGTTGGTGACATGGATAAAATTTTTTCGAACATAACAGATAAATAATTTAAAAAGTGAGTTAATAATTTTGGATATTACAATTTCAATTTGGGCTTAGAAAATAAAAATGTAAAACCAAGCCTATTCATTTAATAATTTTGGGCAATGTAAGTAACAATTGGGTTTAGAAGAATTTCATACAAAATGGCCCAAATCAAAGTGAGTATTCAAGCCCACAAGAAACAAATAAAACCCAAGCCTAAATAAACCTTAGTCAGCCTATACCAAATAGATAAGTAAACCATTTTCTTTTATTTGCTTCATTTGTGTTTAAACATTTTGACTTCGCAAATTAAGAGAGAAAGAGTATAAAGAACAGTGAAAAGTCGTGAGAAACAAATTGATGAGAGTGAGGCCGATGAGAAGAAATCATGTGAGAAGGATAAAGCCAAGCAAGATGGGTGAAAGGGAGAAATCGGCAAAAGAGAGTGGAAAGGGAAGATGATAATGAGCAAAAAGAGAGGTGAAGCAAATCCTGTGAGGGGAAAAGAAGAAAGACAACCAGCCATGAAGGAAACAAACCTATTCTCATCTTACCTTGGCCAACGATTCAAGGGAGAGAAAAGAGAGCAAAGAGAAGAAAGGAGCTCATAGTTATGGACAGGAAAGAAAAGAGAACAAGGAAGAGGAAGCTTGTCTTGGCCAAGTGAAGCAAGAATCGAGAAAAGGAGTAAGAAATTCTTCTAATTTACCTTTAAATTCTAGAAATTTTAGAATGAAATTGTGATATATGTATGGGCTGTGTATGGATTGAATGTAAGTTGTTCAATAATATGCCTAAACGAAATGTCATAAATTAAAATTTGGTGATTTCAGGTTAAATTTCATATGGGCATTCTGAATATGGTTTGGAGATGTTACGGGAGGGTAGTCCTTTCACTTTATATGTGTATCATTGTATGTTCAACCAATTTGTATTCGACATGTGTGTCACTTATGTTATTGCATTATGTTATTGAGATAGGTACGTACAATGAGTGTGACATGTATTATCACTTATACATATTGGTTGTTTGGTGTGTAAGAAATGAAAATCTTAAGTGTGATTACATGATACGGGGATAGCGGAGTTGAGTGGAATAAAGGGCGATGATTTCGCGAGAAAAAAATGAGTGGAGTTAGTTGCTGAAATCCCTGAACTGGGATAAGAAAATGGGAACTAAGCAAGTTCCGAGCCTCGAATTGATGAGCCGTAAAATTTTATGGAAACTAGACATATAGAGGAATGACTTTGCAGAAAACTAGGTCAAGATGCTCAACAATGAACTCTCAGAAAAATTCAGAATATCGTTGGCCAATCATAGAACCACATCTTGTCTCATTGTATCATGTGTCGAAAATCAGTTGTAACTTAAGCGATTGTATTCAAAATCTAAATCCATAAAATGCAATAGAAACTAGACTTATAATAGAGTGTACTGCCAAAAAATTGGAATGTTATGCATTGCCGATTTAGCACAGTGCAAGTTTAAACCACTCATTGTACAGTAAACATCACTTAGGTGTTCATAACTTGAGTAATCAGATCCGAAATCTGAATCCATAAAGTGTAGTAGAGATTAAACTAATCCATAAAGTGTAGTAGAGATTAAACTCATAATAAAGTGTAGTAGAGATTAAACTCATAATAAAGTGTGCCGTCAAAAATTTAGGTGTTGAAGCATTGCTGATTTAGCATAGTGCGAGTTTAAAGTTACTCGCTATGCAGTAAAACATCACTTAGGTCGACCAAACTGGAAATTTTGGTCTAGGTTCTGTGGTAATTTAATTTACCTTAATTTTATCGGAGTGAAGTGAACATATACATATTTATTTATTCATCCAATAATGTTCATGAAACCTAACATAAGTCTTGTATTGTAGATTGTCAATCGGAGCGCCACTGACTCGTTTTGATACGAGTTGGATGAATTCCAATAGGTGAGTGGACTAATCTTGTTTTATAATGATTCCAAACTTACATTACTTGGTCTTAAAGAACCCTTTAAAATTGATAAGAGCACTGAGATATGTTAGAGATATGCCCTAAACCAACCGTGTTATGTGGGTCAGGGATATCATTCTTTATATATAAATATATTTTTGTAATTAATTGTAAATTGTTTATAATTAATAAAATGGCATTTATATCATTTTGCATTTACAGTTGCTTAATAAATAAATAATGTAGAATGAGATCTCGTGATGTATTATGATGTCAAGACTTTATCTGCAAGGAGTTACTAATATGAGTATAGACTTTTGATTTCAATACATCCGACTTAGTTCCTTGTTGAGGTGATGTCATATGGGACTATAACATAGCATAATTGGTATGTTTGATACTGAACAGAACACAAACTCAAGCATGCTCTGTTTTGCAGTGCAGCTGAAGTGCGACGCATGAAATGGATTTCCAAG